>JAVSBT010498852.1:0-20057 GCA_033118115.1 Pharyngocirrus eroticus
CCCCTATAAAAAAAAGAAAATCAAATGAAAGAAAGTGTAGCTTTGAAAGTTGGATTCCAATTAATGAGTCCCTTTTACTCATTTGGGAAGCAAATTTTACTAATCCTGTTTGGTCGATTGACTATCTTTTTAGGTTTTTATAAGTTTTTTGGCATGTCATACAATGTCGAAATCATTAAAAAGGGTGAAGAGGAACAAGGTTGCATCAGTGGATGTGGAGACAAAGATAGTTGTTGCTATATACAACATGTAAAAAACAATGGCGATGCTGAATTAGATATAGCTTGCCTGCAGAATGATACAGAGGAATGTAAGTAGATATTTACAACACTTGGATATGAAAAATGTATGATAGATTTCCTGAAATCTTTCCAATGGCAAAATATGTTGAATGTCATAAATTCAAAGCATGATATCACCTCTCAATGAAATATTGTATTCATTATTATAATTTATATTTGTGATTTCAGTCAATTTGTAATTTTTACTTGGTATAAATTCTTTTAAATTCCAGATTTATAGAAATAATTCTGCTTGTTTTTCAGTTCTCTTTACACACATTCCTTTGACTGTCAAAATAAAGAAAACACCCAAGACTGCCACATTTTTTTTTTGCAATTTTGGTGACACCACAGATTATTATATCATACAAGATGGAAAAAGAACCAAGTTAATGGTAAGTTCTTATGAAATACTTTTCTTTAATAATGTCTGTGTCAAAAATAATGAAGTTGGAGAGGAATTATTATAAATTTATTATCTTATGTCATCTTTATTATGATCATTTTACGACAACAACAGATCACAGTTATTTTAAATATTTTTCATCACCATTGTTATTACAGAGAAGTGACAAATTTGACCTTGGGAAAAACAAGCTTAATATTAATGACCACAGATGCTTTTTCCAAGACCTTGAAGAGGGGCAGGATTATTGCTATCTCCAGTCTACAAGAGATAAAGGTATACACCTTTTCAAAATTCTATTGTTACAACTCTCCCAACCTTTACATAGCTAAAAGTTATGAGCTCAATTCTATTTGCTGTTTTGAAACTTGCCAATTTTCAGCCCACTTTTGTCATTTCAAACAGACGCGCTTTTGAAGAGAGCTATATTCATATAAGAATACGAAGTTAAAGCTATAAGCATGCACTAAACAATGTAATATGATGTGTTTGTTTTTTTATATCTCAGCAAATATAAATGTCAATGTGGCTTGAAAAACAAAATTAGATTTATTTCATTTTATGAAACTATGGCTTAAGATATCCTAAAGCCAAAAATATATACTTTTATAGCATTATGTTTTGTATAAATTATTATTTGGGACCTATGTTAGTGCATATCAAAAAAGCCAATTTAACTCTAATTCTTTCTTCGTTGAATATTGTGTATCAAATTTTGGCTCAAATTAAAAAAAAAATCATGTCAACACTTAAATATTTTTTTTCATAAAGGTTGCATCAAGTTCGTAAGATATCAAAGATGAAAAATCTACAAAAAATCAAATACAAAAAAAATTAAAAAGGTTGTGCCAAAGGTGACTGTCCCACTTCGCCATCTTATACCCCTTAGCCCACTCTATCACTTCAAACAACCATAATATTTTATGAAGAAACTCTCAATTCAAGCAAGTCTTTCATACTATGGACAGGTTTCTCATATAAGACATTTTTTAATATTTCAAAAAAATCATAGGTTGTTTACTATTTTGGTATTTTATCTGATATGTAAAGAAATGTAATGAAGTACCTACAACAACATTTGAGAGATATACATTTGACCCTAATGAAGCTACGTTGTGGTATTCTATCTTTTTAAAAAAACTACTCTGAGCAAAGAAATTAAATTGAAATTTCTGTGTTTTCCACTTTAACATGAAAAATTCTTTTGCAGGTAAATTCCTTTATCTCAACGAGTTAGCAAAACAAGGAAAAAAAGTAGAGATGAGAAAAAAAGCAGGTAGCAGCAAAGCAAAAGAAAATTTTCGCTTCAAATTGACAGAATGCAATTGTGATTAAGCTGTATTTCATCGTTATTTGGTAGCCCAATGAGTTTGATACGACTGGTTTTCCTTGGGGCCCTGATACATTACTAGAAATACACATACAGAAATATTAAAAAAACAATACAAAGATATAAAGATAGCAAGAGGAGAAAGCTAACATAATTATTCATATTACTGGTAATAACAAAAATTGTTTGTACAAAGACTTGAATGCCAGTGTTACTTCGTTTGATACCTTAACGCCACATTAGGCTAATGACTTTTCGATATTTTCATTGTTTGGGTTAGGTGTATAAAGTTTATCATTATTACTAGGTCTGGTATTGTAAGTGTGATGATTATCTATTGTTTTAAATCTGATGTACAAATATGAAGGAGCCTGCTGTATACATTTGAACATTAAATTAGCTTTGTAGTTTAATATATAATTATACTGCTCATTTAAGGAGCACTTCACATTGTATGTATTCTCTTAATATGCATTCAATTGTTTGTATTAGATCATCAACACCCCTTGTTATAATTAAGCTTCCTCTTTGTTATACATGTATTCTCAACATTCATTCACACATTCCTATTGTATAAAGCTAAAACCTTTTTAATTTTGACTACAGTCTACAGTTAATGCCTGAAGATGTAATGGTTTTATTACGAAAATTAACTAATAAACTTAAATACAACTCCCAATTTTTGGACTTTTTTTTCTTTTTAATAAAACATGTTCTTGTTATAAGAAGATGTGTCAACCACGTTTTTTAATGAGTTGGTCGAGAAAATCAAACATAATTTTAGAATTATTTTGAAATCATACATCATTGGGGAAAAAAAGAAGAAGGAATGAAATCTTAAAGGCATGGGCTTATTACTATATTGCAAGGGATTTTATAATACTATAAGACAATGCAACATTAATCCATGAAAGTGAACATATGGAGAAGTACAGTACCTTAGGTTCGATTTGCTTGAATTATTTACTTCCTCGCATGCTTCTGCATGATCAGACTTTGTATTATTTGAGAAAGATTCCATGTCATGGGTAACTTTTTAAGAAGTCAAAAGTTCAAATAGAGTGCTTTTTCAGGCAAAAAAAATGGTCATGTTACTTTACAGTGTACTGTATTTTTTAGTCTGGTAAAGTTACTACAATTCTTTATCATATAGAAGTCCTAGAACTCTAGGAAATCGATCTTATTCCTATAATCAAATGGAAAGAATTGGTTCCCCACACTGCCGTGGAAAATATTGTCCCATACTGTCGGGATTAACCTGTCACCATTTCTGTTCAGCGTTGCTTTTGCTGTTCTAATCTGGATTGCACCTTTACCCCTCTCTCAAAAATCTCCTTGGTTCAACAGCAAGGTTCTAGGTATCTGGATGGTCCTGTTGAATATGCTGGACACTTCCGATGTGACAGAGCTAGGCCTATGATGTTCCTGAAACCTAGCTTTCAGTGACCTCTTTATTTCACGCCTGTATGAGGCACTTTACTTCCTAGAATGGATATGGTATACCAGTTCAACTACCTTTTTAAGTTTATCTTTGGGCCTCACCATAATTGGCCACACAACACCATCTAGTGGACAAAGTCATATTGATCAGATTTACGGATCTATAATGTGGGGGTGAGTGTGTTGTGCTTGCCTTTTCTTAGGCCACACACTAGTTTCTATGTGATTGAATGTCTATTCAGTGCCTCCATCTGAAAGCACCTGTAATCATAACAGTTACTGATACATTTTAATGTAACAGTTATGTTAAAGTTACACTCTATTAAAATTGATGGTAACAATTTTACACTGTATCGAGACCGATCGTTATGGATAGCGCCGTCAATAAGATGGCGTCCCGTATAGCTTTAGCATTCATGCACTATAATGAAAGCTAGCGCCTGCTCAAGATTGGGGAGTCCAATGCCCGTAATCTCGAAAAGGAGGGGGGTGGAAGGTTCGGGTGTCAGACAGATAGCTTAACTATATAACGGGTTTGAATGCATAATGCCTGCCTTTAAATATGATTTATCAGAAAAAACGATATGTGACATATAGATTGATTTATAGCCCTTCATTTCTATTATATATTATTGAAAAACATTTGTCGTATTTCAAGAGTTCAGTTCAAAATCCAGTTAGATAATCAAAAGTTGTTTGTTGTAGATAAGGAAAAAATGCTAAGTCACATTTTTGGCCATCTTTTCTGATAAGGTTAAGAAATAGCTATGTAATGAATATGACAGTTCAAGGTCTCCTACTTTACAGGATAAAGACTATGAAGGCATCCTCATACTATTTCGAATGGTGATATTTCATAAAACAGCTAGAATTTTATCATTAGAATGTTCAAGGCCGAGCAAATGTTGCTACTTTATCCAGCAAAAGAGTTGCAGTTTATAGGTAAAGTATCAGATTTCTAACTTAGTTACTATAATTGATCATTTACTCATCTATTTGATTCAACCTGTATCATATACATGTAGTTTGATTCTAATCTTATGGGAGGATTGTTATTAGAACCAACCAAGTTTTTTTAACTTTTAGTTGGCTAATATTTTTGTTTCTTGGAGATCAATTACATTGCACTGATCAGAAAATTGTCTAAGGTTCCCTTGAAATGTCATTTTTAGTCAAATTTGTTAAAAAAAAATCACTTTAATTTTGAAAGGTATTTGGGTCCTTGATAAAGAACTTGTTGTGTGATATTAAGTTTTAATCTCAGAAAGACAAATTGATTAATTGTCAATGTAATATCAAAACATTTAATGAGAATTCACAGAGGCTTTACAACTTTTAGTTGGCTAATATTTTTCTTTGTCTATGAATATGATCACTAATTTTGTTTGTGATACATGAAATTATGACATGCTGTTTTCAGCAGCTCTTCGGAAGTGACATTTTTTTAGCTAAGAATGTCAAATTGAATGATTATGTCAATTTACTATTAAAAAATACTATAGGAGAATTGTAAACATAAGTCACTACAAGTTCTAATTGTTTTAGTTGGTATGTTTTGTGATTGATTATGATCATGTACATTTAACTGATAATAAACTATCTTTGGCATCTCTGCATTGTCAATTTTTAGCTTAGTTTATCAGCTTAATTGATTTTATCAAAATTCACCTGATTTATCATTCCTTTTCAATACCATGATTTTTTAAAAGCTAATTTTTCAAAAACAAGATGTGTGTAGATAACACAATTCCTCAAAAGATGGTGTAAGGTTTTTTTTCAATATCATGTTTTAAAAAAAGATCAGGGGCCAGTTTCAATTGACCACTTAAATTTATGGGGGACTTTAATTCACCAATCTAATAATACACACTTTTAATCAAACTTTAAAGATATGTGCATTTTGAGAGATAGGTCAGACTAAAGTAGTCAATTGAAACCAGCCCATTAGCCTGGCTTTTATTAACTACTAAGATATAAGGACTTACCCTTTAATTCTATTAAGTCAAATTTGGTAATACGTGTGTGTGAAAGATGAGTAGAATTTAAGTAGTTTATTGAAATCGACACTATAATTATCATTGATTTCATATTTGTTTTAGATAAGAGATATGATATTTGTCAAACAACATTTGCATGTAGTGATATTTTTCAAAGATTATTTTTTAGATAAATATTTTTTGATTTAGGAAATGTATACATTTGATAGTAAAAATGAATCTGTAATGAAAAAGACAAAAAAACAAAATGAATTGCCATTTTTTGCCTCTAGTCCAAAAATCTGTATTTTGTTTCTAAATTTAAATTTAAAAGAAACTATGCCAGATATGTTCATTTGTAAAACAAGTAGAGTTAGAAAATACAAAACAGAATAAAGCCAACTTTTTTTATTGTTACCTTGTGTTATAACCTTACTTTTAAAACTTAAAACTTTGCCATGCATTACATTACCTTTTTCATAGGACCTTTTGATAAAGATGTTGCTTCACAGCTCAAATTAACTAACACTACAGAAAGAAGGCTAATTTTTAAAGTCAAAACATCATCTCCTCAAAGATACTATGTCAGTGAAAGTGAAGGCTGTATTGATCCTGGACACACATTTGAGCTAGCAGGTAGGAACTAAAGTAAAAAAAAAGAAATAACCCATGATTCAGTTTTAAGTCACAACGTCTCCCAGTTATATTTAAATGTATATATATCAACATGTCTTCATATAGACAATTTCATTGAACATAATACGAACATTATTGTATTAGCATATATGTAAATATATATAAATCAGAGAACAAGAACTATTAAGACTTTAATAAATAATCCTGAATACTTACCGTTCTATTACAGTATCCATATTAAGATTTCCTACAAAGCTAGACTGTAATTCAGTTCAATATCTTTTACGTTTATTTACATCAGATTAACTTATATTCACTCTTTTTATTCTGTTTTTGGTAAACTTTAACTTTCTCTCTACCAATGACAGTTACGCTTAAATCTTTTGAGTATAACCCACATGATAGGACCAGACAATTGATTAAAATACAAACAATGTTTGCTCCTGATGGTATGTCTGAGAGTCATTACATAAAGGTAAGTTTCGTGTTAATCAAGCCAAAACCACAGCATATTCGACTCAAGTACAGTATAATTATTGAGAGCGAAACTTCATGAATGTCTACATTCAAAAAGAAATTATATTGTTTTTTTGACAAAGGTTGTTGAGAGCTTATATAGCCAGTCTAAGCATTTTTCTGTCGTTTTATATGTGAATCATGAGATGATTTTTAAGTGAAAGTATGGAATAAGGTAACTTATTATTTATTGTTAGATGTTTTAACAAAAAACTTAAAGTAAGATGAAATTTTAAATTTGTGTTCATCTTAGAATTTCTAGAAGCTCTAGTGGGGCTTTTAACTACCATTGTAACCGTTTATTTTGATTTTAGTGGAAAAAAGATAGCAGGTATCCAGTAATAGATTATGAACTTAAATGTGTCTTGGAAGACTTTCCTGAAGCTAAGGTAAGGCTGTTAACTCTCTGTTAAGTTTCTGATATACACTCACTTGGATTAATATTGGTATTATAATAATGCAGGTTCAAGTCAAGTGACGAATAGATCTTCTGGTATTGCACCAAAATTGTCATGCGTTCTTCTCAGAGCAATTGATTGGGTTATTTTTTCGTATTCACTTGCAAAAACTTCTCTCATGACAACTTTTATTTATATATTCTGCTCTATTACATCGTTATGTAAAAATCTAGTTTACAATCTTATAACTACTCATTATTTTTGACTATTGAAATATCATATTATTCAAAATTATTATCTGATTCATAATCTGTAACAACCTTGTGTGACAACTTAAGTTGTGTTTTCCAGAATATTTGGGAAAGCAGTACCCCATATGACAGCAAGAACCCATCCTCCAGAACTACAGTTGGTGCTTTAAAGAACACACCAAAGGTAGTTATCATTTTTCATTTATCTCATCTCTCCTTTTCCCATCTTATTTTGAGGGACCTACTATTATAATGATTAGGGTTGCATTTGTATACTTTTATATTGAGTTCAAACACACTTTTATGAATACCTGAACTTAAAGGCCACTAAAGGGACATTTGAGTCATTTGAGATACAAATCAAGCAATAATATTATAGTTAATCATATTGATAAGAACTGCCAACATTCCCATGCATTTTCTTTTTAATGTTGCATATAATATGATAGGGTAGGGGAATTCTAAATTACTGTTAAATGTTACAATATATGTGTATAGAATAGTGTGCTTTTGTAACATAACTGCTTTATTAATTTAATTCTTTGCTATACAACAATACTATTCTGCAATTGGGCCCAACCTTTTTACAACTGGGTTGACCTTTTTGCCTCCCGATCTCATTACATTAACTTGTGTTTCAGTACACTTGGAAAAGCAGTACCTTGTATGACAGCAAGAACCCATCCTTTAGAACTTGGGATACAGTTGGTGCTCTAGGGGACACACGTTCACCCAAGGTAGTCATCATTCATCATACTATTCTGTCTTAAAGGTCAGGTCCCAGAGTTATTCATCATGTTGTACCTTTCGTTACGTGGGCCCTATTTCTAATGACAATTCCTCATTTGTCAGAGCTCTATGTCAGAATCACAGTTCCAGGATATTTTCATAATAGAAACATAATCTTAGCTGCAGGTTCAGGTACAATGAATTATATTACTTTTCCATAATTCTTGTGCCAATGGTTAGATTTTCAACTTTTAGTCAAACTTGCCACAGTACAGAAGTACAATATTCTGCGTTATTACACAATCGTGTACAAATCTTGTTCAAGATGTTATAACTACTTATTATATTTGACTATTTTAACCTTTTTTTTCTACTTGTTATTATCTAATTCTTGTTATTTAACAACATTTTTGACAACTTAATTGTTAGTCGAAAGCAACATTTTAAACCAGTAAAAAAGTTTGAACTCTGTATTCACTTTAATTGTTGTTGTTTTCTTTAATATTGTTTACATGTATGTTACAGGATAGTTTGAGAACCAATACACTATATGAGAGCAAGTACTCAGCCTATGGATCTAAAACTACACCAATCAAAGGTTCACCAAAGGTAGTTATCTTTTTTCTTTTATTTCATCTTTCCTATTCCCCACCTTCTCTTGTGAGACATACTATGATAATGATTAGGGTTGCATGCGATACTTTTATATTGGGCTCAAACACACATTTATGAATACCTCTGATCAAAGGCCACTAAAGGTGCATTTGAGTCTTCAGGGATACAAATCAAGCAATACTAGATGATCATATTGATAAGAACTGCCAACATTCCGATGCATTTTTATAAAATGTTGCAACGGATAAGATAGGCCACTGACTTTTGCTGCCTTACAATCTTATTATATTAATTTGTGTTTTTAGTATACTGTGGAAAGCTGTGCCTCTAATGACAGCAAGAGCCCATCCTTTAGAACTTGTGATACAGTTGGTGCTCTAGGGGACACACTAGAAAGGTTAAAGGTAGTCATCATTCATCATACTATTCTGTCTTAAAGGTCAGGTCCCAGAGTTATTCATCATTATGTACCTTTGGTTACATGGGCCCTATTTCTAATGACAATTCCTCATTTCTCAGAGCTCTATGTCAGAATAACAGTTCCAGGATATTTTCATAATAGAAACATAATCTTAGCTGCAGGTTCAGGTACAATGAATTATATTACTTTTCCATAATTCTTGTGCCAATGGTTAGATTTTCAACTTTTAGTCAAACTTGCCACAGTACAGAAGTACAATATTCTGCGTTATTACACAATCGTGTACAAATCTTGTTCAAGATGTTATAACTACTTATTATATTTGACTATTTTAACCTTTTTTTTCTACTTGTTATTATCTAATTCTTGTTATTTAACAACATTTTTGACAACTTAATTGTTAGTCGAAAGCAACATTTTAAACCAGTAAAAAAGTTTGAACTCTGTATTCACTTTAATTGTTGTTGTTTTCTTTAATATTGTTTACATGTATGTTACAGGATAGTTTGAGAACCAATACACTATATGAGAGCAAGTACTCCACCTATGGATCCAAAACTACAGCAGACAAAGGTTCACCAAAGGTAGTTATCTTTTTTTCATCTATCTCCTATTCCCCACCTTCTTTTGTGAGACAATAATAATGATAAGGGTTGCATGTGTACACTGTTATATTGGGTTCAAACACACATTAATGATTACCTGTAATCAAATGCCACCAAAGGTGCATTTGAGTCTTCAGAGATACAAATTAAGCAATACTAGATGATCATATTGATAAGAACTGCCAACTGCCAACATTCCGATGCATTTTTTTAAAATGTTGTAATGGATACGATAGGCCACTGACTTTTGCTGCCTTACAATCTTATTAAATTTATATTAACTTGTGTTTTTAGTATACTTGGGAAAGCAGTGCCTCTTATGACAGCAAGAACCCATACTTCAGATCTTGTGATACAGTTGGTGCTCTAGGGGACACACTAGAAAGGTCAAAGGTAGTCATCATTCATCATACTTTTCTGTCTTAGAGGTCAGGTCCCATAAGAATACTGCTGGTTACATGGGTCCTATATCTGGTTGTAATTCCTCATTTGATAGACTCTATGTTCAAACTTTTAGTCAAACCTGCCACTGTACAGAAGTAAAATATTCCGCGCTATTACAGAATTATGTACAAATCATTTTGAGATGTTATCACAACTTATCGACAGTCCAGAGCAAAAACGGCCAAGGAATATTTTTTGACAATTTCTAAGAAAAATAATGTCAGGATACACAACAAGAAAAATAAAATGGTGCTAAGGATGATGTTTTTGGCAGACTGACACTTTTGGGATCCTTTGTTTCATTACATTTAATGACTTAGGCCATTGCACTTTAGTATCCAGAAATCCTAGAAAAAAATAAATATCATTGTGATATTTAGATAAAAAGGTGGGCCATGATATTGTACAAAAGAATGTCAGTCATAACTTATTTTTGCCAAAAAATGACTTAGGCCATTTTTACTCTAGACTGCTTGTCGTTATTATAGTTGTCTATTTCAACATCAGTTTATTGTACTTTTTATTATCTGATTCTTGATATTTTACAACATTTTTGACACCTTAATTGTGGTTTTCTTTAACATAGCGTACATGTATTTTACAGGATAGATGGGGAACCAAGACGCGATATGATAGCAAACTCTCAGACTATGGAGCTACAACTTATCATACACCAAAGATAGGTTCACCAGAGGTAGTTAACCTTTTTCATTTCATCTTTTGTGCGACATACTATTATAATGAGTAGGGTTGCATGGGTATACTTTTATATTGGTCCAATTATGAAAACCAAAGGTGCATTTGAGCCTTTCGAGAAACCAATCAATCGATAATATTATAGATAATCATATCAATAGGAACTGCCAACATTCCCATGCCATTTTGTAAATGTAGCAACTGATACGATAGGCCATGTCATGTCTATATTATTGTTAAATGTTACAATATATATGTGTATTATTGTGTGCTTTTAAATCATAACATACAAACATTGTTTCATAGTCTATAACTTTTGAACCAGCTGATTGATTTACTACTTTGTCTTAATTACTAAGAAAGTTATCAACTCACTGTTAATCTGATACAACCTTTTTACAACTCAGTTGACTTTTTGTGCCTTACGATCATATTACATTAACTTGTGTTTCAGAATATTGGGGAAAGCAGTGCCTCATATGACATCAAGAACCCATCCTTCAGAACTTGTGCTACAGTTGGTGCCCTAGGGGACACACTAGAAAGGTCAAAGGTAGTCATCATTCATCATACTTTTCTGTCTTAGAGGTCAGGTCCCAGAGTTGTTCTCACACTTGTACCTCTGGTTTAATACATGGGCTCTATTTCTGGTGGTAATTCCTCATTTATCAGAGCTCTATGTCAGAATCACGGATCCACTATATGTTCACATAATATCTCAGATGCAGGGTTTGTAAACAATGAATTTATACTTAATTGGTTTTTTTTTCTTTAATATTGTGTACATGTATGTTACAGGAAAGTTTGGTAACCAATACACTATATGAGAGCAAGTACTCAGCCTATGGATCTAAAACTTATGCTCCACTAGACATAAGTTCACCAAAGGTAGTCATGATTTTTCATAAATTTCATCTTGCCTTTTCCCCACCTTCTTTTTTCGACATACTATAATAATGATTAGGGCTGCATGTGTATACTTTTATATTGGGTACAAATCCACATTTATGAATATCTGGAATCAAAGGCCACCAAAGGTGCATTTGAGTCTTCGGATGGGAAACAAATCAAGCAATACTAGATAATCACATTGATAAGAACTGCCAACATGCCCATTTTCAGACTTCAAACTTTTAGTCAGACTTGCCACAATACAGAAGTAAAATATTCTGGGCTATTACATTATTGTATACAAATATTATTTAAAATCTTGTAGCTACTTATCATATTTGACTATTTGAACACCATTTTAGTACTTTTTATTATCTGATATTGATATTTTACAACATTTTTGACAACTTTATGTTTTTGTTTTCTTAAATTGCACATCTAAATCATGTTTCAGGATAGTTTGGGAACTAATATACGATATGACAGCAAGCACTCAGCCTATGGGGCTAAAAGTTATGCTACACCAAACTTAGGTTCCCAAGAGGTAGTTATCTTTTTTATTTATCTCACCTCTCTTTTTCCCATCTTCATCTTCATACTTTCTTGTCTTAGATCTCTGGTCGAAAATGTATATATTCTCTATCCTGTAACCTCTGGTTATGTGTTGCCTACTTCCTCATTAGACAGAGCTCTTTGCAAAATTGTCTCTTCTTTACTCAACTAGTTTTGTGTGAAAAAAAGTCTGATTAAGTTTTCATGATTGTGTATAAACAGGTACTTTTTGAGAACAATATGACTACAACTTGGTTTGTGGCCTTGCTCTTCATCAGAATCACTGTTCAACTATATTATTCTAAATGGAAACATATTTTAACTTAGGTTCTTTGTACAATAAATTATTTTACTTTTCCATATTTCCAGTGCCCATTTTCAGACTCCAAACTTTTAGTTGAATTATGGTATGGCAATGCTATTGAAAACATGTGGTTTGAGAAGGCATATACGAATTCCTTGATAAAAACCATACAGTGATACAACATTGTCACAACTACCAATCTGTTTTATTTTGGCTAGGGATACCCTTACACCAAAATGATTTATACATGTACTTTGATTGCATTATCCTTTATTGACTATGATAATTTGTGTCATATGCTATCAAATGTCAAAAACGCATTTAGGCCCTCAACCCCCCACTAAAACTATATCTCCTGGCTAGCAAGAAATAGCGAATTGTTTTTAACAGATCCTTTAAAACCATTTTGTTTGTGAATGATAATTTCCATGGAAAAAGTTGATAGGACATAAGATAAAAAGACACTCAATGTCAATAGACCTGAAAAATAACTTTCAATAGTTTAATCAATGAGTTACTTTATTGATATCATATCTGTGTGACCTTCATTCTGACAATTCATTAGCCCATCCAGTTCAAGCCTTATCAGGTCTGTACATGTCCCATTTTTTGTACCTGAGATAGCCTTGATGCCCCCTTAGACAGATTTTTTTACAAATCCTCTCTTGTATCCATTTTACACTTTACTTACAGGTATTGTCAAATTGTCAGGTAACACTTCATGCAATCAGAGTCACTCTTTCAAAATAAGATCAATTGCTTGCAATTATTTTTGAACTGCCTATTGGGCTACATATTCATGTATCATATTGTGAACATTGATATCAAAAAAAGGTTTACTGTTCGTAAAATGTGGGATAACGTTATGCCCCCCCCCTCTACATTTAATTTGGCCCGACCTGGATCCACCTACTTAATGTTGTTGTTGTGCGTTTGACCAATTTTTAAATATTCTGTTTTTTAAGGATATCATTATGGTATCTTCTTTTTTATTAAGATATTCTGAGGGGGAAACTAGCAGTGGCGAAGGATTGTAAGGTCCGACGTGTGATCTGAGTGGTCTACCACACCAAAGAATATTATAATAAAGAGCGCATAGACACTGATAATCAGTAATTCGCACTATACAAATGAACAATATTATATATATTTATTAGATAATGTCATGTGGCTGTCCAAAGTGACAAAAGTGGTAGCTTTTGAAAATGTTGGTATTTGCAGTAACCTGGAGAGTGGGTGGTCAGGCAAATGATTTGTTGAGAATAAAGCTTCTCTTCACTAAGTAATTTAATTCATTTTACTGTTGTTGCTAGAAGTATGGCATTGAAGGTTCCACTTTGTGTAGCTATGCCTGGGAGGAACCTTTATGTTTGATAGAAAATGGGGCCAAGGGGATCGAAATAAACCAAGACACATGTAACAAGATCAGAGAAATACGAGACCCTGTTGTAGTGGTAGGAATTGCCGGATTGTACAGGACAGGAAAGTCTTATTTGATGAACAGATTAGCACGAAAGCGAAAAGGTATGGCACGTTTGTACAAGCAAAATGAATTAGTGACCTTTGCTTAAAAAATAGTGGTCATTTTGACTTTCTTTTCCCTGCAATGCTAAGCTATATAGAACAAAATCCTCACATGACCTCACATCAACGCCTCATAAATCCAACCAATATGAAAAAGAAAAAGAAAATGATCTAGACCTTCATTTATTTCAATAAAAAACAATTTTTTTTCTTGGACATGTTATCTTTAATAGAAGTGTAGGCAAAGGAGATCTTTGTTATACATATTTTCAGCTCTGATCATATTTCACGAAAGGGTTCTTCATTTCTTTATTATTTGAATTAATATTTCATTAATTTCATCATAATGAATTATTAATTCTTGCAGCCTAGCATCTTTATAATTTACATGTCTTTAAAAACTTATATTGATGAAAAAAAACTACTATCAATTTTATATGGTCCCTTTTAAATTTTGAAAGATTCCTCTGCACTCTATTGAGATTTTCATAATAAGCAACTGCCCACTTGTAGGCCACTACCCTCTAAGATGTGCTTGACCAATTGAGTTGCTTACAAGTATTTGACACCATTTTCAAAACAACTTTCATGTAATTGTTTATCCATTTTTAGTTTTAAAAACAACTGTTACAAAAAAGGCAATTTGAATTCTGTAAACCCTCATTTTCCAGGATATGGGTGTTCCTTCCATGTTTTTTTGAGACACATTGAAGGCTTGCTATTTTCAACTTGTGTGATATTTCTTCTCTAAAAGGTTTTGCACAAGGACCAGGTGTTCAAGCAAAGACAAAAGGCATTTGGGCTTGGTGCACACCCCATCCAAGAAAAAAAAATACTTGTCTTCTCTTGCTTGACACTGAAGGTTTAGGCGATCCAAGGAAGGTATTGAGAATAATAAAACCTTAATTTTTTTAAAAAACTCTTTTACAAAAATATATCACTGCTTCATATCAATGTTAGATTATTCACTTTTTTGACAGAAACAAAATAGGGCTATCATATGTTCTGGAACACCTCGGGATTATTTTTGAAAGTAAAATGTCACTCTGCATTATCTCATTTTATTTTATTTTATTTTATTCAGCAAATATCATAAGGATACAAAAATGATACAGTATGTAATAGTGTGGTGATGATAATAAAAACAAAAACTAATGTTGTTTAGACCTATCACAACCTATTTGGATTCTATACTATAGAAATTATTTCATTTGTATTTTACAGGGAAGCAAAGCAAATGATACACACATATTTGTACTATGTGTTTTATTGTGTAGTACACTAGTGTACAACAGCAAGGGCACCATAGTACATGATGCAATTGAAAAAATGCAATATCCTTTTGAAACTTATATTTTATACTTTATTTTTGTGTGTAATTCTAAAGTTGTTAAACATAATTATCTAAATAATTATGTATGTTCATTTTCAAAACTTTCTTTCTCCACAAATTGATCTTTCGAAATCATACAAGAGTTTGTGAAAATCAATGGACAGGAAAAAAACACTTGATATTTTGAAAGCTAGTTTAATTTAAGTTTGAAGAAAAAAAATTAAGTGCTATTCGACCTTTGAAATGTAGTTCAACAAACAAATATTTTTAAAAGTTTCTATTGTGCTTTTTTTGAATTTGAATAAGTTGTGTTCCTTGACATATGTGCATTTTCATAACCAAGATGTCTAATCATGTGACAGTGACAGCTAAATCACCCAAAGATGATGATGGCACTTCTGAGTTCTATAAATTCTTTCCTAATTTAATTTGGGCTGTGAGAGACTTGACTCTTACACTCGAGATAGATGGGAAGATGGTAGATTCAGATGAGTACCTGGAATATGGATTAGAGCTTTTGGAAGGTAAATTGACATTATGCACTATTACATTATGTATATATCTTACAGTCCTAATCAAAATTCTAAAATGAACATAATAAAAAGTTTAAAATAATTGAAGAGTGAAACATTTATTTTTAAATTGGGCACTATATATGTTGTAATGTTGTAAGTAAGTCAGAGACTGAGTGGGGAGGGGCATGGTCACTTATTAACACCTACCAGTATTTTTCCACATGCCATCTAGGGGAAAAAGACATATTAGATCAGATTACAGTAGTGAATGAAAGCTCTTGGTAAGAGTTAATATTGATAAACAGTCAAAATCGTTTACTATTGACATGAAACTGGTTAGATGAATCTACAGAGAAGTAAAAATGCCACTTCAAAAAGGTTCATTTTGGAATTTTTTTAAATTGTTTTAACAGATTAAAATCTCTTTCTTTGTAGGAACATCTAAAGAAATATCAGATCGCAATCTCCAAAGAAAATGCATTAAGGATTTTTTCCCAAAAAGAAAATGCTTCACATTTCCAAGTCCTGCACTCAATAGAGAAGACTTCAAACATTTAGATACATTACCAGACGAAAAAATTGACAAGGAATTTTTGAAAGTTTCCGAAACATTTGTTGATTACATATTTACGGAAAGTCAATGTAAAGATGTGAATAGCGTGAAATTAACTGGCTCGTGTAAGTTATATTACAATATATAGTTCCCTATATATAACAAAGATTCTATTTTCGATTGTTATTTAGATACAGGGGTTGATTTACATTAGTTTCTCTAACGGTCCTGCAACATAATTATTAAGAAAATGGTTAAAATCTCAAAATTTCTAAGGGTCCTGCCTTTTGAAATTAAAGAGTTACAATGAAGAGTTTAGGATTTACGATGATTTTGATATTTAAGCTTTAGCCCTGATTACACAGTGTCACTTAAAAGTGACTTTTTATAGTTGCAGGTCTTTAAAGCATCAGAAGTCAATACAGGTCTAAACGCAGTTGTAATTTTAAAGCTTTTAGCTCTGGAACTCTATTGGCAAATCTTTTTATCTAAAACCTTTGACATATAGGTATTGTCAAGCCTTCACCAGCTTTAAACTTATGCAACTTTGTAGTCATTTTCAAGAAATCGAATTCAAGTATCTTCAAATCTCCATAAGAATAATGAATTTGATTTCTTGGTTGACAGAAGATTATGACTCTGAACAAAAAAGCATACAATCTTTTCTTGAGAAACCAAACAATATAAACAGGGTCTAAATTGAACTTGAACAAAAGAGAAAGTTATCTAGTCCCCTTTTCAATATACATGTATATGGATACAACTGGGTATCATGTCTTTTATCACTTTCTTTCAGCTTTTGCTAACATGTGTCAACAGTTCACGGAAGCCATTGCGAAAGGGGCTATTCCGTGTATTGAAAATGCTTTTGAAATGACTGCAAAACTGGAGAATGAAAAGGGAGTTAAGGAAGCACTGGAACATTATTTGTAAGCTTATTTTGTACTTAACACAATCGCACAATACATGCCATTAAAGACAGAAAATGGGAGCAATTCCAATCAGTTATGGAGTAATAATACCCTATATGCCCATTGTGTAATGTGAAACAATACATTTTTTCTTTCTCACTCTTCTGTACAAAATGATATACAATTGGCATCAAAGAAAATACAAGCGACAAATCAATACGAACTTCACTGCACACAATTTGCAAATGATAGAAATCAATATTAATCTTGTGTTGTAAAAAATCCTAGAATAAACTTATGTAAAACATCCTAGAATAAACATCTTGACAAAATCTAATTTACCATAGAAATAAGATAAAAAACACGATAAGAAAAAAATAAGGGGGTGAAGCAATGACAAATTTCCATTGCAATTGAAAAGTGTAAAAAAAACACCTAACAGTCGCCTTTAACAATTTTGAAGTAAAAAACCCCAAAAGACAGCACCTCTTTGCATTTAAACGTTCATTTTTAAATTGACAAATTCATCAAGAAATATGAGCATAAAATTGTAAACTGTCATACTGTAATTTAAATGAAACCAGATATACATCCAGCTGAAATGATACTGTTCTTTATGTTCAGAAACAAAATGACAACCATAACACTTCCTACTAAGGATGTTGAAGCACTCTCTAAGATACATCAGTCGAGTGAGGAGTCAGCTATTGCTTTGTTTTTAAAACGTTGCATATTTGATAAAAACCAAAAGTATCAAAAACAGCTGAAGGTAAAATGTTTGTCATTAAGGTAGTGGAACAGGTTCAACTTTGTTACTCATTTACTACTTTCAATACACATTTTTGACTAGTTAACATATATAATTTTGGTTTCAGCTCTTCATTGTGTACCTATCCTTATCATTGAAAGGAAAAATTCCCTTAAACAAAATATCAAAAAAATCAAAAAAGTTGACATGTTAAAAAAAACCACTTTTTTTTTACACAAATGTAATCAACTCCTTCATTTTTTTAAATATCAAAATACAAAAACAATCTAAATTAAGAGCATGTTTATAGCTTTAAATTCGTGTTTTTATATCTAAATGATGCTGTTCATTGTCTTTTATTAGCTGCTGATAGAAAATATAAGTGACCAAATTTTGGCATTTTTGATAAATAGTCAAAATTTGGTCAAAATATGGTCAAAATTTGGTCCATTTTTGTACACAATGAAGAGCTGAAACTAAAAATATATACGTTAACTAGTCTAAAATGTGTATTGGAAGTAGCAAATGAGCTCCAAACTCAAATTGTTGGTAACAAAGTTGAAACTGTTCCGCTGCCTTAAGCTTGTCACCATTATAATTTTCTTGATATATAAAGTACATTTCTTACAAGTTTGTAAAAAAAGATAATGAGGTAGAAAATTAATTAGCATTATAAAGAGTTTGATTTGATTTGATTTGTCAGTAAGAAACAGTAACTAAAATAATCTGCCTCAGATTGCCCAGTAAGAGCACCTGATATCATTTGAAGATCCTTTGAATGTATTATCATTTAGTTTCCCTTCATTAAATCTATTTAAATCTGCCAGGAAGAAATCACACAAGAATATCATATTTTCTGTGCGAACAATGCAAAAGCGTCAAAAGACAAGTGCTCCAAACTACTCCAAGAATTGTATCAAGAAATCCAAGCTGACAACGGTCATTTTGCTAGAGTGGGGGGCTATAAAGAATATAGATATCTCTTTGACGAGGCTGTCAAAAAGTACGAAGAGACTCCTGGAAAGGGAATTAAGGTAATTTATGTTTGTAAAGCAAGCAATACAAATATATAAGAACGTTTTTATTACTTGTTTGTTAAACTTCATCGTGTCATTTATTATATTTGCCCCCTGGTGAGGGGCATATTATAAAACTGCCTTCGTTCTGGAACCGCGGATCCGCATTTGTCAACATGATAGAGGGAAAACTGTATTGGGTAAAACATCTATGCTTTTAAGGCCATTTCGGGCATATTCTATATTTTTTGTGCATTTTTTAGTGATTTTGTTAAAAAATATTTTGTAAACTTTTCTTGTCAAAGATGTGTTGGGTAAGACCCCTAAGTATCATAAGGCTTTTTCGGGAATATTTTATATTTTTGAATTTTAAGAATTGTTAACAAGCGACACCTAGTGTTAGTTTATACAAATAAAATAGTTTTCAATACACATAAGTTAACATACAACTCAGATTGATGGTACCTTTATTCATTATCATTCGAAAGCTGTCATCAACAACAATTCTTCCTCTTTTTTTTCAAAAAAGCCATTTTTTTACCCTCACTTGTTTTTTCACAAAAAACAGTCAAGCTATCCTTGGGTAGCCAGAGAAATTTTGCAGGAAGATGATAACATGCTGCCAAAATGTCGCTTTTAACAAAAGCATCTCTAGTTCAGAGTTAAAACGTTTGCGTTTACCGGTGGCAGCCATAATATGATTTTTAAAAGTCGCCCCTTTAATAAGGTTTATTGAAAGTTTGGTTCTTCATGAACTGCCTCAATTTTAGAAAATGGCTCATAAAACATTCATCAATTAACATGATTTCATTCTGTTTCTTTTCAAGCACTCCTTACATAGTATGGGTATGTCATACAGCTATCTAAAATTTCAAAGAGCTTAAGAGACCATGCATGAGAAAACCAGGCAAAATTCCAAAATCACGGAAGATGGGGGTCGGCGGAATCCATTCATATTTTGCATGT
>JAVSBT010498962.1:10916-38704 GCA_033118115.1 Pharyngocirrus eroticus
TGATTTTTTATAGTGTATTTTCTTGCCTTAAGCATTCAGCTCTAACTGTACTTTGCAACTCAACGGATCTTAATGACTAGTACCTCTCAGCATTCTGTCATTGTACATAAATTTGGTGTCTGTTAAATTTAACTACAGGAACTTTTCAACTTCATATTCATAACATCATGCTTGGGCCCCCAAGGCGTATGGGTTTACTTTCTGCTTTTCTCTGCCGCATGGCCCCAAGCCATAACCACAAAACGATGACAGTATCAGAAACACAAAACATTAAGGAACTACAATGAAAGTTAAAGAGATGATGACATGATGAATGGATATAAAAGAAACAATTAGGGAATTGGACAATGAGGATTTAAAACAATTAAGATTAGGGATTGGATTTAAGATAAAAAGATGCAGTATTGTAGTAGAATTCAGTTTCTTTCAATAAAATCTATTGAGTTTTTACGACAATTTAAAACAATTCATATTAGGGATTGGATTTAAGATAAAAGATGCAGTACTGTATTAGAATTCAGCTTCTTTCAATATTTTCTATTAAGTTTTTACGACAAGAACAGATGATATTTTCAATTACATGTACAGCTAAAGTTGTTTAGTTTGCCAGCTCAAAACATTTATCTTTTGCTCTGTCTCTTTTAAAAGCCGTTTATGGGAAAATGTTATCAATTTTTATCCGTTAAGATTATGAAAATATTCTGGTTTCTGTTGATTTAGAGAAAACTTGTTTAATATTCATTTTGGGCAAAAAATAAATATAACAAGTATTGAAGTCACTTATTATGATAGTAGTCTTTAGAATTTATTTCCAAACTTTTGAGAAGACAAAATATGGCTTTTAGTGTTAGCAGTAAGTTAAGGCAAGATTTGGTAGCTTATGGTGAACACAATTTCATTCCACATGCTTTCCAAATATATACAGAGAGGAAATAATTACATTGGTTAACTTTGCAAGAGAGTTTGACAAAAAAAAAAGATCTGAAAAATTGCTTTCCTGACCTCAAAATATAGTGTTTCTGCAATCATTTCAACAACAACTCGCTTCCAATTATGGCTATACAGGAAATTTAAAAAGTCATTGGTTGAAGTAGTAAAAAGGAAAATTGTAGATAATGGGTCAGGAAATCAAATGGAAATAGTAAATTACTTCACAGATGTATTCGGGATTATAATTGAGCTGTCCTTTATAAGGGGTAATTATCCTGCCATTATCATATCCTTGGCAATTATAACAAACCTCAAGTTCAAGTTATGGTATTTGTATGCTCAAAGATAATTCCCATAGACCAAATTACAGAAAATCATCGAGATGTTATGATGGGATAATTATTTTGTCAACTTGTGGAGAATGATCGTCCCTTATTCTCATTATTCTCATTTGTATTTGTCCTGTTTTTGCTTTCATTTTTTTTTTTTTTGGTCTATCCTTATTTTTGGAACTGTTTGCTGCTTTGGAGGTTTATTTTGCTAATGCTTTAAGTTGTCTTCTCATCTATTGGATGAGGGTTTTTTCCATTGGTTGTGTATTGTTTTAGGCTGTCATTGGAAATATTCCTTTGTCAGGAAGTTAGAACTACATGTAGAATAAGATAGAAAAAAATTAGAACTATGACATGGGGAAAAGGGAACTACTAAGAAATAATAAGGTTTAATAGATTTATAAATACACCAGCATGATACAATTACAGAAAATTGATTAAGTTTTGAAGGAAAAAAATGGTCACAAATTGTTTCCTTAATTGTCAACTTAACAATGCTTCCAAAATGTATATGTTATTCATCACCTCAAGCTTTTTAGGAATAAATCTTTATAGTTATCCATACAAACTTAATAAAATGAACGCTAATCCTAATATGTGTTAAATTTCTATCACAAAAGTTTCGTAAGTTTTACACTTACATCTTCAGGCAAACCGATTCACACAGCATAAAACTGATATTATCTTGACACATATACTTTTTTTTATTTTTTATTGTCTTTCAAATCAACATTAATGAAACATTAATAAATACACATATACTTAATCTCCTCTCTTAATTCTGTCTTTGTAGGTACCAGATAACTTCAGAGGAGTTGTTCAAGCAACTTTAAGGGAATTTTTCAAGTCAATCCAGGCTGGAAAAGATGCCGAACAATCCTGGAAAAAGGCTATTTACAAAGTCATCGCAAGAATGGACGACCCACTGCCAGAATTCTTCAAGTCTCCCAACTGGATGGAACAATTAAATGATGTGTAATTTATTAGAAGAATGAATTTAGATTTTTTTAAAAATGTTTATAAATTCATGGTGGAAATGTGGAGGAAAGAAACTTGATTTTTTGTTTTTCTTCTGAGAAAAGTATCAAAATTATTTAAGAAATCAAAACAAAATGTTAGTTACTGAGTGTGGTTATATTAATCTTTGTGTACAGTTTATGCTTGCTTATTTTGGGGATAATCTGAGACACTATTGGCTATAACAGGGTTTTTGTTTTTTTAAAAGATTTTTTTTATGTGTATACAGATATGTTTACTTTATGTTGTCAAATCTGCTTTAGCGATTCTCCAATCCTTTTATATATAGCTGTATGGGATCAAAAGTGTTTTTTTTTTAAATAAGGTAAAATCAAAGATGTTGTGAAAATACTAAAATCCACTTCATTTTAAGTTAATGTTAAAACAATTGTACAGATTAGTATTCATGTATTATTAGTATGTAGGGCCTAGATCTTGAGGAATATAGAAAATTAATCAACATTATTTTGATATGTTATATTGCATTTAAAATAAAACCCTTACACATTCCCATATTATTCAAAATTTACAGCACTGCCTAGAAAGAATATTATATTACCAAAAGAAAAATGATCTTTTCTTTATTTTGAGAGAATAGAATATTGTTTTGCAAGTCTCTGTTGTGACATGTTTAACATTCCAGCGAGCCACAAGAACAAAATATTATTTTTTACTATTATTGTTATAGGGAGTTTATGCATTCCTATTTTAGGTAAAAGTGTATATATTGAACTTGGATAGGGAAAATCTTTGGACAAGGAATTGTGTTTTACTTCACAAATAGGTCAAATATACAGTAGTTGAACATTTAGATTCTTTTTAAATCTATGGACACTTTTACATTTCCAAAAACCTTGGTTATTATATTCCTTTTGTGCTGTTTTAATCACAATTTATGGGCTTTATTATATAGATGTTGATAATCTCACAACCTTGTACATCTTCCTTCATGTATGTATAGCATTACGATTCAAAAAATCATGTAGATAGCATGTATATTTGTTCATGTGGGGAAAAGGCTAGTTTCTGTTACTTTTAACTATAAGGCATTATATTGTACAGTGTGTCCCAATATTCAACAGTCCTTTGTATCTTTGGAACACCCTGTATACTTCAAGAATTAATTAAGCAAAATATCAGTGTTGTGAAAAAAATGATTGATTATGAAGCCTTGTACACACTGCAAGCTTCCTGTGAAGTTTTCTTTTGCTTGAATACAAAAGATGGAATACAATAAATTATTTTCATTCATGGAGTAGGAAAATACTTAACATTGCTTAGATATTAGGGGAAAAAAATGGTAATGGTTTTAGTGTAGTTTATTTGATAAATAACCAATTGATTTTAATTTATGCACCCAAATAATGTGCTTATTAAATATATTTAATTTATTTTTCAAATCATAGAATATCTATGATGAAGAAAAAAAACCCAGTCACTTAATTATTGGCAATAGTGTATAATTTAGTCATCATGATTGTGTTCAGTAGCCCAAGTCAAAACAAAATAAAGGTCAAGGCCAGTCTCAGTGACTTAACCTTGACATTGGTGCTGAAGGTTGTTTTTTTGATATGTATAATGATAAGTATATAATTATTTTATTAATATGTATTAAATCTTTTTTTTTTTTGCAAATGCTAGTCACAAATGTGCTACATAATCAAATAGGATTTGATTTTCTTTTCCATAAATTATTTATCCATTGTATAATTGCTAAGCAGGCAGTATACTTGCTATTAAAAGAAGTAAGTTTATGTATAATATTTACAAAGAAAGAATCAAGTCATGAAAAACAACAGTCATATTTCATATTTTAGTCAATTATTTAATCTTATGTCAATATAAATTGTAACTTTTATAATGTAAATATATATACCCATCTTTGTTAAAAAAAAGGTATCATGATTATACATAAAAACATGTTTCTCTCATGCATAGTAGATCTTATTTCATCATGTATAATAAAACACATACTTGTATATTTCATGTGGGCAGACTCATTGGCCCCAAAACATGTATACTGATAATGTACTGTTTTTTTTCTTAATGATTCATTAGGAAGTCTGTCATTGCAAACAAAGATGGCCACTGAAGTGAAACTTAAAAAGTCATCTTTTATTTAAGTTGATCTATTGTTCTTATAGAATATTTGAATGCAGATCTTTTGTGTGTTGATCTAAAGACATTTCATACATGACTTAAGATTATCTACATTCACTAAACATCCAGTTGTTTACTGGAAACAAAAGGTTGATAAAAAAAAATGTTTCTTTATAATACAATGTATTCATTCTTTATCATCAGTTCTTTTATTGAAATAAAAAATAAACTCTATTGATCAAAAGTTAACATCTTGCCTTGTGTGTCTTTTGTTTGTAAGATTTTCCCATGTTTTATGCAAAGAAAGGAATGAAACATATGTTTCAAGTGCAGAAAAAAAAAACCCACCTTGAGTTGATTTGAACAAAAAATGATAGATGACATCTACGGTTAAAAGAAACAATGCTTAAGTTAAATACAATGCAAAAGTTTTAAGAGGGATTATAGATATAAATAGTCATTCAATTGAATGAAATATGACTTATGGCACATTGTTTGTATTCCAGTTAAAAAACTATTTTTTCAAACACCAATACCAAAAAACCAATTGCATGACATAAATGTTCATGTAAAGCATTAGACATACATGATTTGGATAGGTCACAGTGTGAGATGCAAACTTTACAATACGTTATAATTATGTTGTATCATGAGAAACCTTTATTTTCAAACCATACTGCATACAAACGTTACATTAAGTCTTAGGGCTACGTGATCTTATGTTGTGACGCCTATCTATTCAGGGCACCCCTGGGGTGAGGAGACATTTACCTGTAAATGTGATTAATAAATATTCCCAGAATAACCCCACAAAGTTTATAGTGGTCCAAAGGCCTGTTTTTTTAGGGCAGGTGGATTCAACATCGGGCAAGGATTAAGAAGATTAAAAAGAGATCCATGAAAGATAAGTCTAACTGTAAACATAAGATGTTGAAAAATGAATTGATGACATCATTGTCAAAATCTTATGTTATCTGAAGATTGATTGGTCATTGATTTTGTATCATAAGCAGACGTTTCTCTGTTTAGCTTAAGTGAGAAAGAGAAACAGAAGACAAAGAAAAGACTTTTAAGTCAATAAAATTTGCCATTTCTTGAACGCTTTTGATTGATCTCTGGCAAAGAAAACTCATAGAAAAACAGATGTGTGGTAAAGATTGACAAAAAAAAGCTTCAAGAAAACCAAGCCTTGTTGACTTTTTGTATTAGTGATATAGATTTTGAAATTCAAGGCTTTTGTAATCTTTTGAAATTCTGTCCATAATTAGATTTCTTGATTTCTTTTGAAGTGATTTATTTGTAGTTTGGTGGACTTTTATCTTTGAGATAATTTTGTGTTTTTATTTTGATACACAATAGGATTCTGTGAACATTTTTACAACAACTTAGTCATAATGTAGTAAAAATAATTCAACTTTGGAACATAGTTTTTTGAGAACATTTTTTACATCATACAATGTTTCTGCACTCTTCGCGGAAATGCATATAGATGGAAGTTTCTGCCTAAGGATCATTCACATGATCAAGGCCTTTAGTGATGGCAGAAATATTTAATGAGGTAAGAAATTGTCTCAAAAAACAATGTTCCAAAGTTGAATATTTTTTTCTACATATAGATCTTGGAAACAATAACATATTTGCTAACAACTTAGTCATTATGATTAAAATCATGGCTATATATATGGATAAATTACTCCTTGTAAAAGAACTTTGGACAATCATAACTATCATCCCACTATATGCAGGCCTGTTAATGAAGAATCAGAAAATGAAATGACTCCTTTGGAGGCCCAATGGAAAATCAATCTCAGAACCACATTAGATGGGTGGTCCTATTCCTTGCATAGTGATTGGTGACCCAAAGGCTTGATGTGGCCATCATGTTCATGAATATTCATAAGCTCCTAAAGACATCTTAAGAACCTGCGTCCACGCCTAAAAATGGATTACCACGGAAGAATGAACCCAAATGAAACTGATTAAACATTCATGGCAGTTTCAATTAGAAGTGAGTGTAAGAACTTTTGTTTTGTAAAGATTATTCAAAAGCTGACATTGTTTTCATTGAGTTACTCTTTTGTGTTGAATTATTTACTTCATTCCAGAAGATATTGCCAGATTTTTTTCTTCTATCATATTCAGCAGTGATGGTCTTGTTTATGCCCTATTTGGTATACAAACACAAGATTCTATGTAGAAAAAATTATACAACTTTGGAACATGCTTTTTATGAGATAATTTCAAGTATGAGGTAAGAATTATTACCTCTTACTTTATTTATCTCATAATACTTTTTTCTACACATGGATCTTGGAACCAATAACATACATGTATTTGCTAATACACAAGATTCTAGTCATCCACTTCACGATTGCTTTCTTTTTCTGAAGTCAGGTAGACGACTATGTGCCATAAGTGAAAAGAACTCAAACTAGTCTCTGCAGGAACTCTTTTATTCCCCTATTTGTTCCCATTTCTAATAATTTTGTATCAGGACAGAAGTTTCAAATAGTTTTAGTGTACCTCACACCAAATACTTATAGTCTTGTCCACAAACTATGTGTTTCATTTAATAGTAATACGTTTCTTGTCTGCAATTTTTATTTTGTTGCGTGTCTGTATTGCAAAGTTTCCATTCTGGATTCATTAGGTTTATCTTATCTTATCTTATTTTATCTTATCTTATATCTTAAAAAACTGTTTTCTATATATATCATGATGTACATTATTTGTTCTCCTTCTGATGACACAGAATGAAAAGTTCTGGGCTCTTCCTAGAAAAATGCTAGTACTTTTAGAAAGTATTGAAATGAGAAGGAGTAGAGTGAGAAAAAACACCTCCTCAGTCATTCTCATTTCTTCCCACTTGTCATCAAAACAAATTGCCCATTTCTATAATACCAAAACGATCTTTTTATTGTTGGAACGGTGTCCAGACGTTTATCTGATGCATAAGAAATAAATGAAAAGACTCCATAGAGCTTTTCTCGCTGACATGCCGGTCTTCATCTAATCGGAAAAAAGAAAAGCTTAATATCCCTATGAATAAATGCATGCAAATAACGACATGTGTCATATTTATGGTGTCAAGAACCGTAATGATTCATGTCAGAAGCTGTTTGCTCGCACCCCTAGGTGGCCTCTTCTTTGACAAGGTGAAGATGGTCTGTTTCAAACAAGAATTCCAAAAGGGCATCTTGGGACCTTGCTGTTTTCAGATGGAATTTGTTCTCTAGTAATGAAGTGTCAGGAAAAAAATATGCGAGGAAAGAACACTAATGAAATGTCATAGAAACGCTAGGAATCCAAGAATAAGAAGAAATGAGAATTAGTTATTTAACTTGGAGTTATTTGGGACATTTGAGATGGAAGCTAGGAAAAAGAGGGAGGGGGGTCAGTTGATATGAAGAAAAGTGAGAAAATTGACACTAAAAAATTCTAAAAAGTTTCTAGGGAAAAAGATATGAAAACCTTCAACAGTAAGAGTTTTACATTACAGAAAGGAAATAAAACATACAACTTACTGCTAGGAATGACAGATTCCTTGAAGTATCCATCAACCACTTATTAATTTGGGATGGCCTAAACAAGTATTACAATTTTTAAGCTATTTCTAGTTCAGTGCTTACAGTGAGAACAAATGTCTATGACCTTGAACTCTTATATATTAACAATACAATTTCATTGTCAAATTTTGACCCAGTATTGTTTGTGAGTTCCTCAATGTTACAAAGCTTGTCCTTTTTAGCCAGCCTGACACGTTTTCAAACAACCTCAAGAATACATACATGTTTACTCTTCCCTCAGTTCTACAAGAAAATGTAGACTAAATATCCAAAGTTTGTATCTTTATTCTACCAGCGAAAACTTTGCAACAAAAGAAACACAAGTCTTGTTTTCACTTTCTCTCATGATTTATTATGACATTTTTTTTTACCACATTGATTTCTCTAACTCTAAGACCTTCCTAGTCAAAATGTTTCTACTTTGGTATTCTCATATTCCACCGCATCCTTACCACACCATAAAAAAGTACAAAATACAAGATAATTTTCTCTCAAGTTTTTTTTCTCCCTGTCTGTTGTCCTTTTTATTCTGTCATAATTACCATACAATTTTCTATTGTTTAATCTTGAAATCCCACCGGAGTCAAAGTGTTCCTTCTGCAGACAGGACAGATCAAATTGCCGCCAAAATATTTAGTGTTAGCTCCCTCAAAGTTGCCATTCTATGCATACCAAAGAAGACTTGGTGCAAAATTCTTGTCTCAATGGTTACATTTGATACCATACACCTAGTGTAGCGTTTAAGACTGGATTTCTTTTTAAAACGTTTTATGATTCATTGATTTTATGGTAATTGTAAATAGTGATGCATGGAAAGAACATCACTTTTGCATCACAAATTATCATTTTTTTTCATTTATATTGATAAAGAATACACCTTTCAAGTTAGTGCATTGAAATAATTCCTTTTTATTCATTCATCAAGATTGATACAAAAAGTAGTCATTTTTCTTCTATAAATGTATTATGAATGTAAAACAAATATTTCTTGATGAAAGCATATTTCAAATTCATTGAACACAACAAGTATTAACATATCGATGCCATAATGCAAAAGTCATTGAACTCGTTTTTTTTGTGTTTTCAAAAACTTCATTATTGTGTAATGTAATAAGGTTGTGTTTTTTTATTTATCATAAATGGATTTTTCTTGGGATAATTGCTTAGGAATGAAGTCGGGGTTCAGAAAATATATAATTTTGATAGAATTTCTCTAATACTTTAGGGCTGTATACTGTATAAACATTAATTCTATCATATTTCGCGGCCTTATTTTCCCCCTTCCCTTAAACAATTCATGCATTTCATTTAAATACTTTGAAATTATTAATTTGATTTTTTGCATTCCTCTGCTCTGCTCATTTTCATGAAATATCACCCACTCTCCTGTTTTATTATTAGTTGCTACAAATTGTGTGCATCCCTTTTTATTTCCTCTAAAAATCCATTGTATCAATAAGGGATATAACTTTGGTTAAAGTAATGGGCATTAGCGATGACAAGATTGTCAACTAATTGGAGTCGTTTCTATAAGACAGGGGACAAGATCTGATGAGAAATCTAAAATCACACATTCCAAAAATTCTCTGAATTCATGAATGCCAATTAGGAGAGAAGAAATGAGAAGATTTAGTATTAAGCCAGCTCATAATGTTTTCTTGTAGGATTTCTCATTTAAAGATTCCAAACTTGATTGAGGGCAAAGGGATTTAGAGAAGCTTGGAAAAGTTATCAAAGGGAAATACATTAAGAATGTGAGAAAGAAAAAAATGCACTAAAATGAAAACGTATTCCTTGGGGGTAGGGGTGAGGGGAGGGGGGGGGGGGGGATTGGACTCCCATACAGTTGTGATCATATAGTAAAACAACAACTCCGAAAAACATGTTGCTTGATTTATTTTCAAGACAATTTACAAGTTGTTAAATTTGACTAGACTAACTGACAACGTCATCTTCAGATCAGTGTTCTGATAGATAGTGGAAAGCTAACATGTAAACTATCTTGAAAAAAATCAAGCAAACATGATTTTCAGAGTTGATATTTTCAATACTCTTCATAAATTACCAGTTGGCAATAGAGTCTGCAGATCTGAAGTTGTGATTTTTTATTTATTTTTATTTTTATTTCAAGCATGTTTAGACAGGGTGGCCTAATCAGTCAGTGACTGTTCTTCCTTAAGGCCCTGTATACATATATAATATAACAATAGTGTGATCACTTTCAAGGAAGTTTACTAAAATGGGCCTTTATTATTATGAATTATGAAGTAGATGGTTAGATATTATCTATAATTTGACTGTCTAGGACAAACAAGACAATGCAGTTGGACTTGTTGTAAAACAAATGATCATGTCCAAAATCCATGTCTGATTTGCCAGTCACATTCCTTCTTATCCATTCTGTTCCTTTTGATGTTTGTTATTATCATCATTTCTTTCTTTTCTTAGGTTTCAGTGGTTTTCAAGGGGGAAACCTTTCTTGAAGTGAGCCATCTTTTATTTGTTTGATAGTCTTCATAGTGACACAGCTGGACCTGCATCTGCAACATCCATGCATCTTTCTATGTCATTTATACAGTACATGTATACACCAGCCTTTAAAATTTTGTAAACATATCATATCATTTGGGCACTCAGCTACTTAAGATGCACTTTTTCTGAAAGCCTTTTGTCCAATGTTTATATAGATTCAATTTGCAAAGTTTCAAAAAAATAGCTCTTGATTTTACTACCTAAATTTGTCAAATAAATCAACATTTTGAAAAACAAAATTATCAATCACACAAAAATGTGTCGGTCTCATCCATTGACCGACCTATCAATTTGGTATGGCCTTAGTAGTGCTTACAAAATTGATCGGGTAAATGTAAACAGGCCTTACTATGACCACTCAATACCCACTACTTGGTCTTGTAAATATGTGAATATGCTGGTGAGAAATACAGGTTTTCAGACTTTGTTTTTAGATCAAGGAAGTGAAGTCCTTGATACCTTTCCTTCTTTCATGCCACTTTTCTCATCTCTTTTGAAATTCTTGTTTGATTCTGTATCTATAAAGATCTTTAGGAAATACATATGAATGGTTTCTCCCATATTGCAATACAAGATAATAAGGAGAAACAAAATATTGAAACATATTCCCATCAAAGATTTATATTTATTAGGACTTCAAAAAGACTGTTGTACAAAAGATAGAAGGTATAAAGGTCTTCACAATATGGACAAAAAAACAAGAAAAAGACCAAAGAAATATCAACAAAATTAACATGGAGTCGTTTTCTTTCAGTTATTGACTAGTTTCATTGTCAATCAAGAGATTAATGGAACAGGTCACTTAAGATTTCATTGATGTCAGAGATGAATAACTGTGGAAATGTCAAGATTTTTCCATCCTTTATCTTCTTTAGTGAAATGTTATTTTGTTCTGGAGTTTTCCTCAGCTTTTTTTCAATGATTTGACTTTGATTTATGATAACTCCATTAATTGGAAGAAGTTCTTAAAGGCTGAAACATGCTTTCAAACCAACTAACAAACCCTGGCTGGGTTATTTTTCAAAAGTTTTATGCAAAAGATTCAATGGTTTTTATCTGTATCAATAGAATTTATTCAAATCTTTCTTCGAAATATGTTTCCGTGAATCAATATTACCATTGAAATTGGCTCATAAAAGAAAAGAGAAAGGGCAAAAAAGTGTCTATTTATCTGCTCAAGAAGTCGGAGAAAGTTCTTTTGAAATTGTGTTGATTTATATAGAATTGGATTGAATCTTTTGCAAGGTGCTGTTCTTTTCAAGAGCGGCAATCAATACCATGTAGTGTTGAATGGAGATTGTAATGACAAACTAAATCTACGCAAGAAATCAGCATCTACGCAAGAAATCAGCATCTTTTTGATAAAGAATTGGCAGTTTTCATACAGCTGTGAATAGAATCACAATTTTTAAATTAAAATTTCATATCCATGTCTTAGAGGAGAAAGAAACCAGTAAGATGGCCAGCCCTTAATGATCCATTCACTTGAGAGACTGAGAGACTGACAGCTTTTTTTCATTATAAAGTATAACTAAAGCAGGACCCTTAAATGTTTTCAGATTTTATCTATTTTCTTAATAATAATCATGCTTGCTGGGCCCCTATAAAAAAAAAAGTAAATTGATCCCTTTTAGCCCTATAAGGCTGTTATTCCTAGAAGTACCCTTCCCTTCATCTCATGACTTCGAGAAAAAATCTATGGTTTTTGGATAAAGGCAATATATAGGGTACTAGGAATAGGATATGATAAAACAATAACTCCAAAAATCATGTTTTCTTTCTCCTCTAAGACATGGATATATGTTCTTTTTGTATAATTTCACGGAAAATAAAATATTATTATTATTATTATTAATTTTTTTCAAGACGATTTATATTTGTCAACAGTATTTTTTTGAACTTTGACTGGCTAAAAATGTTTTTGTACAGAGAGCCTTTTAATCACAACTGTGATCTTTGTCAATCTGATCTAATATGACATTGTCCATCTGGTGGAGTAAACAGTCAAAAGTTCAAAAAAAATACTACTGACATTATCACTAGTCATTTACATTGTGTTAAATTTCAGACTGTCTTACCTAATTTTTGGATTTATCGTTTTACTATATGTTTCTTTTATAAATTATCAGTTGTTGATAGATCCTCTAGGGTATTAGGAATCAACCAGAATATGGACATACATGGTAGAGTATGTGTAATTACAATCAAATTTGCACTCCGTTTCATTAAGTGCATAGTCATAGTGAAGAATGACCTCTAAATATTATATGACCTCAAAATCTGTAGAAACGTATTTGATGATCTCTCATATCACATCTGGACATTCATTGATATACTCAAAAACAATTAAAAATGAATTATTTTTTATACAAAGCTATAATTATGTCGCCACCCCTTTCTATAAAACACCTGATCAAAACTTTAAAAATGATTTTTATCGATACATCTCATGAAAGGTAAATGCTTTCTATGTTTTTATCATTAAAACTCTAACCATCTCATATGTTTCTCTTTAACAACAGGTTGCATTTTTAATACATCTATTAATGAACTCTAGCAAACAAAAAAAACGTGAAAAGGTAACATTTGTTCTTTTGGATCATGTTATCTGTATTATGAACTTCAGTGATCTCAATATATTGGAGTTATGCTGGTTGACAGTTATAGAAATTAAAAGATGAATTCACCCTGTAACAGTTGGGAAAATAAATTAATCTTTATACCTGTTAACAATTAGAATTTCAAATTGATTGAATGAATGAATGACTAAAAAGGACAGGTATATGGTAAACAAAAGCTATTAATGATTTGCTACCTGAATACACTTATTGTTTAATGGGGTTTAAGGCCTGTTATCAATGGGTTAACTCTGAGTGGACATTACACCATGCTGGGGAGAAGTGTGAGGTGGAGGAGGAGGAGAAGGAAGAGGAGGGGGGGGGGGGCAACTAAACTTTGGATACTCCCCCCTTTTAAATCCATATCCACCCTTACTCTCAACCCAAGCTGGCTGGCTCACTGTGAGCTACTTTAACACATGTAGTATAGGAAAAAGACTTCCAGATGTTTGGGTTGAGAGTAAGGGTGTATCTAAGATCATGTAATTTCCACGTACCTCACTGGGGTTGTGGAACCAAGGTATTGGAACCAAATAGCTGAGAGTGTGAAAAGGGGCCAACACCATTTAATTAAAATTGGGTATACAACTATACAACTAGAACACTTGCTTCAACAAATTGAAACAAATATATCATGGTGACTATGAAGAAAACACATTTTGAGATCATTGATAAAATGCCTTGTATCCTTTTAAGCCATTTCAAAGTACAAAAAATGAAAAATACCACAATTTTGGGGGAGCATTAACTCTGAATTTACTGAAAGTTTTACCAAAATGTCATAGTTACAAAAACATCCTTGAACTTTGATTTAAATTTCCAAGGAAATTACAGCCCAAACTCAATTACCAATTCCAAAATACTGGACAATAAAACGTTTAAGGGATCAAGCTATATTAGGGTTCAAGGTCATTAATGATTACTCCAATAAAAAGTCAATATCTATAAGAATTACAATATCTGATTTCATCTGTGCAATAAATAAGTTGTTTTCTTCAAATTGAGTACTTAAGCATATTTTCTAAGTGACTCTATTTGCTTCATTCTATTACCCTTATAATTGAGATCATTAAACTTTTGTGCACATCCTTTTTCTGTAATTAAAGAGAACTGTATTTACAATTACCCTTTTCCTGCCATTCAAGTTCAAAGTGACCGTAACAAACTTTCTGACATGAATGAAATGAGACATTTTTTTCATATGTGGGACCCCTATTAATTATGGTCTTAAATAGATAACAAAAAAACAAGAAGAAGGATATTGATAAATTATCTTTTATAATTGGAATAGATCATCTAAAAAAGTAAAGCCATACTCGAACCATGAAGGCTGGTGCTTATCTCCGGTTTCTATATCACAAGGGACTGAGAGCTTTCACTCCCCCTGTCCAGGATGCTAGTCTATCGCAGGTTACATTGATTCCCATACTTTACCTGGTACTCATTTATCGTTTCTGGATGAAGAAGGGAAGTATCTTTCCCAAGGACACAGACATGGGGCCAGGGCGGGGATTGAACCCTCAACCTTCTGATCTCTAGGCGCATATGCTTTGTCACTGAGCCACCATGCATAGATCATCTATATTGTAGAAATCAAGCATTCTAAAGTATCTCCATACGAAATTTAAACTGCATTACAGGCAGCTATCTGTCCGATACCCAAACCTCCAAACCTTGTATCACTCTCTTTTTCAGAGTTTTTCCCAATGGACACAACCTAAAAACTGTTTGTGAGGAACATCGGCTATTCCGTAAGTTTTAAAGCTGTGACATTCTTCTTTTGGTATGTATGTTGTTGAAAAAACATACCTCTTTTAGATAAATTCTGCATACATATACGTTAATTGCTTGAGGGATTGTGATAATACATGCATTACTAAATAAAACATTATATTTCTCTAAAATATCTTTATCAAATCTTGCATATTATGTTATACACCAGACTCATCTTATTTGTTTAACTCACTTTTTTTTTTTAATGTACATAATAAATGCATTAAGGGGCAATAAAAACATCTAGATATTTAAATCATAAAACAACAGGTTGAACTCCTTAATAATTTTATTCACATAGAAATAGAAAGAGTCAAAGATAATATTCAATTCTACAATTGTTTCAACTACTATTTCACAAGCATTATAGATAAAAGTCTATTGGCAGATTGTAAAAGATAGCCTTTCTATTGAGCCATCACCAAAAAAACAAAACTATCTTGTGCATGATCTGTTTAAGGCTGAGATGCTGCCAATATTCACCAATAAGACATGTGCAACAGCTGTTTGTCCGCATGTGACATGTCTAACAAACTCCCTTTCTGCTATTTAGAAAAAGATGCGTCACACTAGTTTCTCATTTTCCCACACACTAAGAATAAGCCAATGACATACTTAAGGTAACAATTCACACCATATACAAATGACCGTTAGCTTATTGACCTTGTGAAACAATGACCTTGTGAAGTAGTGACCTTGGGGGGGGGGCTAGGTCAAAAGAGGAAGAATTCTTTCTATGGAATGATGTGAACACTAACACTAACAGCAATTCAAATGGTCAAATTTTATTTCATACTACATGTTATTCTAATTTCTTCCTATTTGACTAAGTTTCAATCAAAGTTTTATAAATGTTGACTTGATCAGAAAATGTCTGATTTATTTGACTTTTCATATTTCATTTAAACCAACTAAGAGCCAATACTTTTAAAAGGGATTCTATCGAACTTCTATTTTAGGTTGATTTGATTATGATGATGATGATAGAACAATGACAATGATTATGCTGCTGAGTATGTTTATCTTTTAATAAGTTCAAGCCCTTAATGTGATTCTAAATACAATGCGATTCGTGACCTTTTAAGCCATGATGATGATCATTATTTTTTTTATTTCCCAGATGCTTTTCTGATGAAAAACAAAAGTACATTTTCACTTCCAAGTCAAGAATGTCACCTCCTATAAATCCAGATGTTTTTCATGGAAAAAGTCCAAGAAAGCTTTAACACTGTATAACATCACTTGAAAGTAGCTTGTTTCATGTTTACTATTGTCTAAGTCAACAATGAGCAATGTTTTATTCAACCAAAAGTTTTCGTGTGCCAAAAAAATGGGCATGATATATATAAATGTATGGAGAAAAGAGAGACCTTATATGTGTGATTGAAGTGCATGAACATTGATTATATTTTCTATGAATTGGCAATTTGAAAAAAAACAAATGTTTATCAGACAATCCATTTGTTCTTTGATTGTATAATTGTAAATTAACATTTCTGTTAATTTAATGAATAAGGGTTCATAGTAAGCTATCTGTCTGCTTTCCTTATGCCAGGTTTTTGAATGAATGAAAGGATGGATGGATGGATGGATGAATGGATGAATGAATGAATGAATGAATGAATGAATGAATGAATGCATGGATGGATGGATGGATGGATGGGTGGGTGGGTGGATGGATGGATGGATGAATGGATGGGTGGGTGGGTGGATAGAAGGATGGATGGATGGATGGATGAATGAATAAATGAATGAATAAATACATTATTAATAAATTAATGGATGGATGGCTGGATGGAGCAATATAAGGGGATGGCCGGAGGAAGGGAAGGAAGGAGGGATAATTATATAAATGAATGAATGAATCGATGGTTGGATGGATGGATGGATGGATGGATGGATGGATGGATGGATGAATGAATGAATGAAGACAAAAATTTGATGAATGGATGGAGGGAGGGAGGGATAGGTGGAGGGAGGGAGGGAGGGATAGATAGATGAATGAATGAATGAATGAACGAGGACAAGAATGAATGAACTAAACAATTAATAAACATAAAAAAGGAGACAACTAACTTTTAATTGAAGGAAATCACAAAACAATGTAATTTGGCATACATGTTTATTCAATGCGCAATAAGACACATCTTTTCATAAAAGGTTCCCATACTGTTACAACTTTGTATAAACTCTTACAAACCTTTGACCAGCAACAGTGTCGATTTCCAGATTTCAAATAGAAATTTACATGACTGACAAAGAGTCTGAATTCTAGTTTTGTTAATTTTAGGAGGTATCAATTTCAAATCATGCTTAAAATACAACTAATTAAAAGTCTAAGTCAAACAAATTGAATTCTTGTAAAAAGATCCTTGCTCCAACCTTTAGATTTCATGCCACAGAAATCAATCTTAATTAATTTTTCCCTTCACAAACCTGAGAAATGGAAAGTAAGAGATCTTTGCAGAGTAACATGTGTGAAGCATTCACATCATACCTTTCATGCAGGGATCAACATGTCCCAGACGGACCTGAAAGAAAATATCCGGCAAATCCGCATTAAAGATCCACTGTATGTCCTGTATTTTGAATACACTGTCCCCCACTATTTCCACTATGTGCATTTCTTCAAACCCAGAGCATTAGGAGAAAAAATCCATTACCCTGTACGGCCCCCAACAGTCATAATCTAGAGGTCTGCCTCCCTCATCTGGGGGTTTCGGACTTGTGGGCGTGCCTTTATGTTGTTAGTGTGTATATATACAGACACATTTAATAAGACATAGAAACACTTTTTGCTTGGGCTTGAAAGTAAAATAAGATACAAAACAGTGACTTTCCCTATAATACTTGTGTTGTGTTTTCATATAAATCTTTAGCAGCTCTGTTTTGGCTCTGAAAAAGTGTTTCCATGTGAATTCATTCATTCTATCAAAGTAACCAAGCATGCAAACAAGCATCTGACCATAGAATTAATCCCCAATCAATTGTTTCTGATGCCAATTGCTGTATCATTTCTTGAAGTGATGTAGTTCTTCCAGGCCTATAGCTCAGGTATAAGATTCCTTTTGATCTTTGAGCCTTGCAGTAATTAAGAGGAATTACCAGAAGGCCTATAGGTGTGGTTACTTGTTTGTTATTTCTATTGCTAATATTGTTTCATTTCTTTGTCCTGGTTTTTGTTTTCAATTACAGTGCATCATGCATTCCTTGTTGAATCAGAAAATATTGTTTTTGTTATGTTTGAAGGAGGAAGAACAATAAATTTGGCTATTTCCTTAAGACATTGTATTGTAGTATATTGTATTTGTTGGCTTTTGTATCATAGTGTATTACATTGTATTATATCGTTATAATAACATGTTTCATATCAGATTGCATCACTTAATTTACCAAGGTAGCCAGTACATTCCAGAAGCACTGTTCTCCCCCTTTCCCTCTCTCTCACCTTTCTCTCTCTCTTTCTCTCTCTCTCTCTTATTCTTTCTCCCTCTCTCTCTCTCTCTCTCTCTCTCTCTCTCTCTCTCTCTCTCTCTTGTTATATCTCTCTCTTTCACTCTCTCTCTCTCTCTCTCTCTGGACTAGGGTTGTTTTGTGAGTATGGTGATGAAACACATGACAGTCATGCTGTGTTTATTTCATTTGTCACAATGTCATAATTATGGGTCAGTTTGACTTTGTTCATGTCATGTTGAATAATCAAAACAGGTTAACTTTATTTCATTATACAGAAACTTAAATCAAGCAAACAATGTTTCAGAAATAATTAATAAGTGATACAGCCTAAGACAAAACATCTGCCCCTCCCAGTATAAATGACAATAAAAGTCATAAATAAGTTAGTTGAATTAATAGCCTTTTGGAGATTAATATCCACGATAAAAACCCTGGCATTTTGCACCTTTCTCCTTCTGTATCATAAATTTAATGGTGCATATCTTTGAGCAACACGTTTTTCTCTTGTAAACAAATGTTTCTGTAAAGGTGATCTTTAAATTGAATTAATGATTGATACTAATTGATAAACGGGCCAGTTTTTGTATTTAAGATTTGTATGTAGACCCATGTCCAGGCCAGAATGTTGATACATATTTTACAAGAATTTAAGTGAACTTTATATTATCAGTTGACATTGAGTGGTTAAAAGTCTTTGTTGTCTTTGTCCCACCCCTTGTCCAAATTAACAAGGTTTAAATTACATGATTTTTTTAATTTTTAAAAGGTGTGGTTTTATAGGTCTAATTCCTCATATTTGAAACCCTGGTTTTTTTGTTGTTGGTCATATGGACAATTCAATTGATAGATCCATTATCCCCCCCGGAAACATAAAAACAATCTCATCTTTAATTAACCATTTTGCAAAGTACATGTTTTGTTTTTGTGTGAAACCTACATCCTTTGTCCCTATACTAGTTTTAAGACAAATTAACATTGTTTTTCCCATTATATATGAATTTAAAGGCCAAAGAGAGTATTTATATTATAAATATCCTTTTGCAACACAAAATCTAAATAAACAAACGATAAGAAGTTCATTAAAATAGTGAGTTTTGGGTGTTTTTTTTACCTATTATTTTTGTTGCATGCAAAGATATCCACAACAGAACATATTCAAGATAAGCCTGCATTAATTACCATTACTTTAAGTAGAATTTTCTGATAAGAAACTATTCTGGCTGTTTTTGACTTCAGCATAGAATTTTTAAAAAGGGGAATACAAAGAATGCATATGGATATCAATGTAAAGTGAGCATTATATATTCATTTATGCGTTCATCTTAGCATTTTATTCCCGACTTTTCATTTCCAATACAAATCTAGAGGTGATACTTCAGATAATTTTTTCTCCAGAATGCAACAGCTGGTGTCAAGCACCAAGATAAATGGGACTAAGTTACTGTGGAAGAGAATCTGTACATTTTGACAATTGACGCATGCATAACGATAAGCTTTTCTATAGAAAACTTTATTACTTTTTTCCCACACAGAATCTTTTTCTACGCTTGCATCATTATACTATAGGCTGACCTTATCGCAAGAACTAAAAAGTCAAACAGGAATTAGCTGTGATAACAATTTGATATTGTCGCTTGATTTGCTTCTACAAAGTCAGCACAGTGGGCCCTTTTTGTAGTAAAGCAATAACACAGAAAATCATCAAGTTTGCTTGATTTATTTTCAAGACAATTAACAAGTTGTTTAAATCATCAGTATTCTGGAGATGACATCATGAGATAGTAAAAAAAAATTAACAACATGTAAATTTGCTTGAAATAAGTCAAGAAAACATGATTTTCAGAGATATTGCTTTACTTTATTTTTATAAATTACCAGTCAGTAATGGATTCTTGGCCCTTTTTTCCACCCTTCTTTGTAAGGGGGGACTCTGCCATGTCACCAGTCTTTAATCTGTTGGATTATGTCATATTATTTATACAAAATATCTAAATAAGTACTGAAAAAGTGCTGCTAAACCTCCCCCATTAACCATATTCCTCAATAATAAAAAAACCCCATCTACACTTTAAAGGTTTCACTGTTGATCACATCCATAAAAATCTTGACAGCAAAAATAGAAAATGATAGGAAACGAGCAAACAATATTCATTCCTTATGTCACAGTTAATTCAATGATTATTCGGTTAATCGACGGAAAGAAGACAAGTTTAATTTAGAACGCAGACACAGAGAGGAAATAAAGGCCCTAATTGGTTCACTTGTATTGGCAATCTTCACCACTACAGCAAGGAACGGAGCAATTTGTTAGCATGTGAACCCATTGTGATAAGAGATGATTGCACCCATTAAGCTGCAATTTTCTTATTGAAATAGCATTCTTGGTAAATTGTTGTACATAAATAGGATGACAATAGCTTGTATTATCTCTAGCAGTATCAAAAGTTTTGTTTTTTTCTGTCACTTACTGCAATGAAATTCCCCCCAAATTCCTCTTCCTTCCCTTAAAGTAGCAGGAATGACTAACAAATCGTTTCCTTCCTTTTCTAGAGAAAGTGTTATTCAACTTTACTTGTATTCTAATCTGTGATCCTTTCATGTTGCAAAATGAAGTCCTCAACAGGTTTATTTTTCATTAGCATGTACATTATATAATTTTTTCTAAACCTTTAAAAACTGTCTAAATAAGCTTGAAATTATTAAAAAAAAAATTTAATGTATTGTTTAATTTTTTTTAAACAATTATGACAAGATAAATAAAACACACTAAAAAATGTTTGAAAACTCAACACTACTCGATCTACCCATGCAATATTCTTTTTTTTCTTGTAATAGAAAAATGTTTAAAAAAAATGTGAGTAAATTTTCAAGAATTTTCTTTGATATCCTGGAAGTTTAAACAAGTGTAATAATATTAATGAAACAATTAATCAATTTAAGATATAATTTGTGATTTCATTAAATTCTAATTTGAAAATAGACAAATTCTTTATTATTTCATTTATCTTTACCTATAATAATCCTTATTGTAAACTAGTTTCAATGTGTTTTTTTTACCCAAAGTGGTAGAAGAGCTTCAATTACAAAACCCCAACCTGCTCTGTAAGTAGCCTCTTGATCCTACATGTGCCTACATATACCTAAAAATGGTTCTATTTTTTTTTATTTATTTATTTTTTTTTGGGGGGGGGGTCCTGTAAATTAAGATATCTTTAATTGAAATACAAGGCTTCAAACTACATAAAAAAACTATGTTTTATGGCCCCCCCTTAATCCTATTTTCACTACATAGGTCGGAAACTACATCATCTCCTAAATGCTTGGACAGGTCTTCCCTCGATCTTCACCCCTCCCTATAAGCCTGAATGCTCAGTGTGTATACATTATGAAAAATTGGAACATCTTGTCTTTATCCCTATCTTCTCAATCATCAACTTGAAACTAAATTTGTCATATTTTTACCATTGACTTTAATTCATAACACAAGAAGATAGAACAAAGACAATTGGGACTAGTGTACTGTGATGTTTTCATGTGACTAGAAAGGTCAAAGGTGGCGCCTTTTTCTATAAAAATCCCCAAAGGAGCTGCCATCATCTTTTAATTTGCTTCCTGAAACACAAATAACATCAGATGAATAACAAATGTATGCATGCAACCCTTTTTGGAAAAGCCATGCATGACAACAAATGCACCAAGGTGACCTTGAAAAACGCTTTCATCGTTATTATTGTCAACCAAAACAAGGAGAAAAGAAACAACCACATGTTGACTGTCTTAGATCATCTGTTTCCAACGCATATCTCCCTGCACCTGCATCCTAGAAGAATGAAGAAAAAAAAACCTCAACCACCATATTATCATTAATGAGTTTTTGTATCATTTACATGATGAATCAGTATTTTGTTTCCATTCTTAAGATGTTGATTTTTTTTTTCTAATTGTAATAGAAGTGTTATGAGTTACAGAAAGGAGCACTTGATCCTATCTACTTACACTTGATTACATTCCTTGGCATGAATTAACAAGAAAACTCCTAGAACGCCTAGTAGAAGTCTTGCAGGAGTTTTTATCTTAAGAATGAATCCTTACAAGTTACAGGTGAATTATGAAAGGAACACGGGTGTGGTTCAATGTATTTTTTTTACTTTCTGTTTGCAATACTTTACCATTACACTTTCTTATTTCTTGACACAAGAGAAATGCATGATTATTTCTGTCACGAAATATTAATGTCCTGTCTAAATTGAAAACAAGAATATATTTTGTCAAAGTTTCATAAATGATTCTTCAGAGTTACTCTATCCAAGAATAGGAAAATATATGCTTTTTTACTGTTAAGATTTGGAAACCGAAGAGAAAATATACATGTTCATAACTGTGAGTAATGTGTTTTAACTTTATATCATGTTCATAATTGATTATTATGAGCATACAAATAGCATCCTTGAAATGTTCCTCTGACTTCTTTTAATTCCATTGCTATTAAATTCCCAAACTTGATACAATTTGAAAAAATATATAATATTGAGTGTGAGAGGATGGGACAGGGAAAGATTGATGGGTATATATACAAGGGGCACTTTCTTTAATTGTAAACAGATTTAGCTGAAATAGATAATTGTTTCTGGCTAAAATAAAAATTAATCTATTTTTATGTGACAGAAATCAAACACACAATTTTTTAATGATTTATTTGTAAATGAACTGCCATCTGTAGATTGAGATAAACGTGTAAACAATAAACTTATTATATCTGTTTCAGGTAAAGATGAAAAATACAAATCAATATAAGTCAATTATAACTAAAGGCTGTTACAGAAATTGGATGGCTACATCTTTTGGGCTGTAAAAATCTAATTAAATGAATATTCTGATAGTTTGTAACAGGTGTATTGAAAAAAAGAGATAGATTGGATCTGAAAGGTTGCTGTTGTTAAAATTGAAGCATTGAGCTTTTCTCTACAACTACAACAGCCAAGAAGTGATTGACAAACAATATGGGTCGTCCGTCACCTGACACAGACTATAACAGTGCAATGATAATGGGAGATCTCAATACCTGCCAAATAGGAATTTTCTAGGGAAAGAAAAACGGATTTTATCATTCTTTTGACGACTAACAATTGCCAATAAAACTTCAATAGACCAGAACTTTTTAAGCAATAGATAGCATTGTTGCCTCGAGAAATTAATTACTTTCAAAGCCATCGTGCCACTTTTTCTTATCATTTTGTTTCAATAGCTTTGGACTTTCTATGGTGTCCAAATGGGATGGATTACAATGATAGGGTTTCATCCACCTGTAGCTGGCTTGTGTCAGGTTTAAATTTTTTGAAAAATCATAAAAAGCTTTAATCTTTCAATAGATAATTATCAAAATGGTTCATCTTTTTATGAAAAAGAATGTGACATCAATCAAAAAGAAAGCAGTTTACCAAAAAATAGACCACCATTTTATTTAAATGTGATAAAATGGTTACCTGCATTTTCATGCTCCAGTACTTAGCTTTTGTGTTTTATTCTTTACATTGTTTTCATTCTCCACTTACATTTGAAATTCTATAAGTCACATGAAAAATACATGGCTAAGGCTGAGGGTCATTAACAAAAGATGTTTTTATAAGGATAAAATGTGAAAAGTAATTTACTTGAATTTAAAAATAAATAGCAAAGACACATTACAAAGAAAAAATAAAGCAATCGGAATAATTTTCTTTTATCAATGATTCCGATTGCTTTATTTTTTCTTGGTATTGTGTCTTTGCCAGTCCATATATTTTTTCATTTCTTAATTTGATTGGCTTGATGTATTAAATTTCTAATCACTAGAGTAATTTCAGTTGAAATATAAAGTAAAAAATAAAAAAACAAATAAGGAGAGTGTGGGTTTGCTTAATTTTAAATACAGCTCTAGCTCTTAAGATAACAAGTACAATTATGATTTATAATGATGAAAATTGATAAGTTTTATTTCTTCTTTACATGTACAATGAGTCACTATTTTCAAAATTAATCAATCAATCAAGTCCAGTTTATTTTGACCTTTCCATGAAATTCGACCTTGTGAAAAGATAAGTAATTGTTTCAATGATAACTACATGAAGATGATCCATTGTCTTAAGTTAAGAGAAAAACATTACAATAACTTCATGGGGTTACAGTCTACAGCAAAAATTCACTGTAAAGTATCAATATTTATTATCATACTAACAATAACATAATCCTTGACCTGCCTTGCCAAATTAACCATAACAATTTCAATTTTAACTACACACTTTGCATAAAGGCGTTGATATTTAGAAGAAAAAAAATTACAACAAGAAAAGGCTCTCCAATATTGCTGGCTCAAACGTCTTCAAAAGCTTTTGTTAATGACTTACACCCATGGGTTTATGATAAAATAATACAATCCATGAAATGGAAAATATTCAAATTTGTTTCATGGGCAGTATAATATTCTTGTTATCCAAAGATCTAAAATTATTGCAAACATTTTAATTTTTATACCAACAAAGACATTAAGATACATGTATATGATCAAAGCACAGTGAATCATGAAATAGGATCAGATAACAGTTAGTCAAAAGGATGTCAGAATTTGAAATGAAGTGGGTATATTGTTTGCCATTTCTAGGAAACATATCACACTCATGGTTATCTTTGATCAAATAGTCTTAATTCTCTAAATGATTTAATTCTTTCTTTGAACTTATTTCAAAGATATCAATGAGTAAATCTAAAAGTGAAATTATTCAATTCTTTACATATACAATGTAGCGGACACAGCCAAAATATGTCATAATTGGCTGAAGATGTCTACAGAGTAGACGAAAGCTACCAAGTAAGCTTAAAATAATTAACTTGTCAAAAGTTCAAAATTGTTTCACTATATTACACTAGTTAGATGAATCTTCATAAATCATATACAATGTAGTAATGATTCTTACTATAATTTTAGCTTTTCTTTTATGTTGTTAATATAACCTAGAAATATTTTAAATCATATGAATTTAGCTTTGTATTCTTCAGAAGAGCTGGCGATGCATTTTTGGTAGATTACCTTGCATAGATAATTGTTTTTCTTGCATAGAATAGTATCAAAATTCATATTCACCAGCAAGTAAATGTTTATACAATAGGTATTGGTCTAAACTAGCTAACATTATGCCACCTGGTGAGTTAAAAAAATGAAAACACCACGAGAACAACTTCAGGAAATAACAAATGACTTTTTAATGATTTAGAATTGTCTCTCGTCAGCTAATGAAGATTTACCCTCTCAAAGAAGATGAATAATACATTTCTTTACAATTAAGTTTCCACACTCTCTTGTCTTCAATTAAAGCCATTATTCTATAGTTTTATTTAGTAGAACTTGTATATAATTTAGTTTCACTCATATGTACATGATTGTTCAGTCCTGTCACTAAGATTACTCAGCAAATAATAGAAATATGTTGTAAGAATATATATTATGCATAGCTTTTCGTCTTCTTCTTTTGTGAAATGGGAGGAGTAGAATGACAGTTTGCCATTTTATCAAAAGCACCATTACTGAAGGAATAAGTTATGCAACAGCAGATAAATTAAATCATGAATTATTAAGGCAAAGAATTCTTCTAATTCTGAAGGATCTAATCGATTTTTCTAGAGCTCTATCTCTAATGATATCTTTGCAAAAGACAATTATATCATTTCTGTTGTCTTTCATACCCATAGCCATTACAACTTATGAAAATTACATGAAGAAAAATGCCTGCAGTGTATAAAAGTGCCAAAGAAAGATGGCGGACAACAGAACCTTTATATATTATACAAGTAACAGCATGCAAAGTGGGAAATATACTTTTGAATAATTCAACTTTTATTTGACTGTCCCGATAGATTCTAGAACAAGTTACATCTGTTCCATTGTTCGGTTATCTCTCACTCATAATAAAGATCACATGTTCAATCATCCCCCTGCCATTGATATTGTGTTTCAAGGTGAAATGCAGTCGCTATCAATAAGAATAGGATATAATGATTATAAACTTGAAGATGAGAAAGGCGACAGGTTAAATTCCTTTATGTTCAACACAAGGGAACATATGCAGGGAACAATTGATTTTTATTGTCTTCTCATCTGAATGGGTAGTTATGTAATAAACCCCGAGTAAAGTTAACCAGGCGTTTGCCTTTGTGTGACTGTCCTTGATACCCACCCAGAGCAAGTGTTAAACCCACTCATTAAGTGATGTGTTTTGATAAAAAGTCAATTTCACTTTTTATTTGATGTTTTTCCTGACAATATTCCATGAAATCTTCCCCGAATTTTATTGATCTTCAATAAAAACATATGGGCTGACATCAGCTTTACTTTGTCTAGTCTGCAATTACAAAAGATGTAACATTTATGGATAATTAACTTTTGTTTAAATTTCAAACTATTTAACAATGCAAAAACTACTTGACCTAGGATTTATAAAACTCTTCATATAAGGATTAATTGTGTTCAATTAGTTTTAAAGTCTTTGTTTTTAGAAATACATTATAACAATCAGCAAATGATTGATTCTTACTTGAAATAAATTTTAATTGTTTTTGTTTAACTCAAAACCTTTTAACTCTTGTATAAATGTATGAATGCTTTTTATTTTCCATGAAATAGACTAAGAATATTTATGGTTCCCGGGGGGAAAAAATGTTTGTATATTTGGTCAATTCCTGAATTCTTTCTTTCCCAAAGTAGCTAAGAATAACAATGATTATTTTTTTTTTTTAATTATTTTTTGAACATATAGCATGCATTTATTTATGATCATATCATTTGATTTAAACTATATATCTGCTTTTCCAGTTCTTGTTTGAATCTTTCTTCTTTCTGCTTCTTGGGAAATGCAAAAGTGACTGCTCATTCATTGTTAGATATGATATGATATATACCAGATTTTTAATTTCAATTATTCAACCATCCAGTACTAAATTATATGCCAAAGTCATAGTTATGTCATATCAAAACTTTAGCTCCCAAACTAAGTACAAGTTCTCATGAATATTACTTTGAACCAGAAAACTAACTTCATCGCATCAGACAAATTGATTGCATGATATATTATTATAAAATATACACTTCGCAACCTTATCTCTTTGTAACATCAAATTTTACAAGAGAATATTCAGAAAATCATTTTAATGATAATACCAAAAGAAAATCTATTCAACGTTTTGATAAAAATGAACTAACATATAGGGGTTATTTAATAACAGGCCTTAAGGGGAGCCTGGTACATGAGAACCTATCTTTTAAACCGCTTAAGTTACAGTTTTGAAACTTGGCTATGTAAAAGAGCTTAGAAAATAAGGAGGATTCCAATTATAATTTTTTGAAAATTTGCATAATTGATAACTTAAAAAAGCAATTCAACAGTCAAAATGGGGCAAAAAATAGGGTTCCTAGAAAACGCGTTTCTGTTTTCAAA
>JAVSBT010498963.1:4913-20046 GCA_033118115.1 Pharyngocirrus eroticus
ATTGATAGATGTCAAGCTACTCAAACATACATATTGGACCCAAGAGATTAAAGTGACAAAATTAAGAGATTTTGTAGATCTGCACTTGTCCTACTGATGTTAATATCTTTGATGTTTTCATAGTGTTAAAAATTCTCACAGGTATGGCGTTTAAAAAAACTTAAGTTAATATTCAATTGCATTCTCATGCATATAATTATTGAGGAATTGTGAAACAGTTATTCATCCTTAAACTACGGATTCATTTTTTATGTAATGTTATGTACCTGTGTTGGCTTTTTTTTTTATCAAATGATTTTATTACATTTTCATCATATTTGTTTGGTAAAATTTTGCACCATGGTGAAAGGGAACATTTTCATCTTTAAAGTGTACAGCTTTTACTTCATTTTTTAAAAATATTTTATTGAATTTTAATCAAAGTCAGTTTTTCATGCATTTTCTTTGTCTGTAGAAAAAAAATATGAGCTAATTTTATGCATCTTTACAATATTTAAAAAAAATCACTAAACCTATGGCATGGGTGGGTGGGATGAGGATTGAAAATTATCGACAAATTGAGAATATCATAGTTTTATTGTAAAATCTTACCTCTGAAGGGGGTATTGCATGAATATTAGTAAAGGATGGTCAAAATTGTAGTTTGTAGTGTTCAGCTTATTGTTCAAATGTCTAAAGTTGGGTTTTCTTTTTCTGTTTATATGGTAAATTCTGGTGGGAAAAAATGTAAGCTACCATTTTATGCTATAAAATTGTTGGTAAAGTGCTGCTATAAATAACTTGTTAGTGGAAAAAGCTGCTATTTGGAATTATAATTGTTAAGAGAACAAAATAAAATTGTGCCTGTCTGCGGACTTTGATAACAGGGTGAAATTACTCCCTTTTTTTGTATATCTCTTGGTAACAGATGTTTTCAAATTTCTTGTGTCAATTTACTGTCTAGTGTCTGTTCTACCATTTTACCTTTTTAGGGTTGAATTCTCTTCATTAAAGGTTAAATGTCTCAGGATTTATATTTCTGAGATGAACCTAGGTGAGGGGTTGGGCTCTAAAAAAGGGTTTGGGTGTTATCAGGTTTTGTTAACCATTGTTATTGTATGCTAAAAGGAGACTTGTTTACCTGCTATTAACATTAAAGGAGTAGAATTTATACATCAGCAAAACTCTTTGTTGTCCTTTTTTATTCTATTACTTGCGATTTATGGAAATGGGACATGCCATTAGTGACACCTATAGGCAAGAACATGAACTTAATTTTATGTTCCAATAACAATTTTATGATTCAAGGATGATCAATTCAAGAATGAAGTTGTAAAACTTGAATTGTTCAAGAATCAAGAGATGGGGCAATGTCCTTTGAAATGTTCCCCCTATAGTAAAGAGCATGCCAGCCATTGATGTTAATATTCCAAGCATCTACATGTAGGTCAACATCTTGTGTCTTGGTACAATGCCAGGAGTTACAAATCTAGACCAATCAACAGGGACTAATATCAATAGTGTTGCTTGGCAACACATCTGTATCTGTGATAGGCCAATATAACACTAGGGACCTATATTCATTCAATGCAGGATCAAAATTAAATTCCATATAACTTTTAGCTGGGCAAAGGTGTTTAATCTTGCACTAAATATTTCCATGTGAAACCGTTCAATCTACTTTGCAGAAATGTTCAATTACTTGGAAACCAAGATTATCTACATTCTCAGGGATTAATATGATAGAGCAAAAAAATCAAGTAGTTTATAAAAGCAGTTTTTCTTCAATAGCTTTATTTGTTGAACAAATTTTCAAAAATACAAGCTTTTATAGTACCTCCGAGAAAATCCTTATTCTAGATGAAAAAATTGCACATTTTTATAATCTATGAGGAATAATTTAACCATTTTTTCTCATAAGTTGAATAAGATTTTAAAACAATTATCAAAAGAATTGAGCTCTACTTTTCAAGTTTTTTCTTATACATCTACAAATTTAAATCTTGGGTAGACACAAAATACCTTTACAATCACCATTTCAAATCAGCTATGCATTTCAGAAGGACACAAAATAGGGAAACAATATATTTACACAAACAGTCATCAAGATGAACACATTTTTATTTTCTTAAAATGATCTTGCTCTGGTCTCTGGGCATACCAATAAACATGATTTGAATCAATGATTTGAAGCATATTTGCTGCTGAAGTCTTGATTTCAAATATTCTTAACAAAAAAAACTTTACCAAAAACATACGGAGCAAAAGGAACTCAAACTATTTGCACTGGTCTATAAAACTTTGCATTTGTTCAGAAAATTCTTCTCCTCATCTTCCAATAGCAATTCTGATACACTTTGATATGAAAGCACCATGAGATACCTTCTCTATCAGATCATTTTTTTCTTTTCTTAAATAAGTAACAAACGTCTTTTAACTAATGGGCCATCACTGGTTGCTGGTTGGTATGAAATGAGGATGGTAAGTGGGGTCTTTCTTCTAGTTTGTCATATTCCAGGTGAAATTCTTTTGCAACTTTTCTCCAATTTTGGACATCAAAGAAGTAATAGGTTCCTCTTTCATATGCATTTGTTTTTACAGCAGGTTCCATTCCAGGAGCTCTTGTTATCCAGATTCTTTCATCTTTATGGTATCTCCAATCTCTATTAAATCTAAAATGGAAATAAAGACAAATATTAGCTTACATTGCAATTCACCTCCCTAAAAACCCACCCTACCATATCTACGTTTTGGCTTTTACTTAAACGCGACAAATCATAACTTTAATGTGCATGTCACAAAGTATCCCTTTCTTTACAAGTTGCAGATTTTCAGCAATCTACTAGACAATACACATTGATCAACGAATAATATCAACAATCACTTACAATTCTGCTGCTGCTGCCAACTGTAATACATCACCACCATTCATGTAAAATAGATGGAATAAGAGATCATCTCCATAACGATTAAGTTTGATAGGTGCTAATTTGTCCCTGATGAAGATATTGGTCAAATATTCTGATGGGACATGGAAATCTGGAAAGAAAAATACAACACAAAATTGTTTGAAAATAATTCAATACCCTACAAACAGATTATAGCTCTATAACATATTTTCTTGCAACTTCTACAAAACAAGTGAAAACTGTTTACCTATATCTTGGGGTCGACACGGTGCATCTGCCCACGGTGATTGAAATGTACTGTATAAATTTCTGGAATAAAATCAATAACAAACAAATAAGTTAGCTTTTGAGGTTCTTAATAATTAGATAAATTGTAAACTGTTCTTATCTAGTTGTTCACCAACTGAAAACACAACAGGCTTTGAATGACTATCTACTACACGATTAAATACTATACAGTGCTGCCCCCTAAAGTAAGCAAAAGTGATAATATAAAGATTGCCATACTCACTCCGGAGAATTTAGATTCAATCCTAATGTTGTAAGGTCGATACCTGGTGCTAAAGCTACTAGATTTTGATCTGATTCTGCTGCCCTGATAAAGGTGAGAAGTCCTACCATTCCAAACTGATCTGTTACCATACCTGGTGGGATATTTGATACCGTGCCTACAAAGAAAAAAATGAAGAATGTTCATAGAAACGGGAACCAAAAAATATTGTTCCTAAAAAATCAGTCTTCAACTATTCACCTCCACTTACTTGACAAATGGAAAGAAACAAACTCCATATCATAATTCTAGCTATATATATAGATGTATGAAAATTGTTGCTTTTTAATTATGAATTTCCTCTACTTTTCTACAATATCTATCCTTCATGACAAAGTGTCCTTTCAACATGAAACAAAAGATATTTGGGGTGAAAAAAGATATGCTTACCATCTTGATGTGTTTGAATTCCCTTTCTTTGTCCAGTTCCAGACTTATCACCAGGAAATTTAGCACCATCCATCTTACTTAAAGCAGCTTCATATGACCCTCCTGAATTTATCTGACTTGTTGGCTGAAGCAAGAGATATTCATAAACAATAAACAACTAGATTGGTAAAATCAAGCAACAGATGTAAATGGAAAAATTTGGTTGTTCAAATCATTGTAACACAGTTTGATAACCTCTATATATTTTCATGATACTCTGCATAAAATAAGCAAAATTCTTACTGTTTTGCGAGACACTTCACTTGAATTACTTGTTGGTGGATCTGTAAGACAATAACAGAATTGTGATAAGAAAGAAAATGCAACAAATAAATCAACTATTAAAATGAAATCTAACAGATAAAAATTGATTTAAAAAGGGCATTCATTTACACTGATCTTGTGTGAGAAACTTACTCTGTGAACCTGGTAGAGCTGGAAAATCTTCTTGTTGAATCTGAAATTCTGGAGCAGGATCTTGCGAAGGTTTATTCACCATGCCAACTACAAGCAAAAGCATTAATTAAAGACAATTTCTCCAAGAACAGAATTCCTTTGAATTCTTGTGTCTTAAGCTAGAGGTTAGTAGAAAACTTACCATAACTTCTGGCTGCTGGTACAGGATTTGGTGTTATACCACCTCTATTGCCTAACGACGGAAAGTCTGATAAATCTATATTGGTCATATTGCCCTCTGCACCTGCAGATAGAGCAATATTTCATAAGAAAGAATCAGTGAACACTTTTCCGTCCACTTGATATAGAAATTTATTGTATGTACCCTTTTCCCTGTGTCAGTGCATGCATATCATTACAACAAATATTTCTAAGATTTGGTGTTTTTTTAAAAAGATTATGTAATTACTCATGTATCTTGACCTAAATTATTCTCACTACTATAGATAAGGGAAAGATTTACCTCCTCTTCCAAAATTCATTGAAGCTAACCCGGACAAGCCTGCCACTGCATTACTTGCGGAACTGCAAAGATAATAAGAATCCTGTTATATGAATTCAAGTAAAAGTTTGATAGACAGTTACATTTCAAGCAATTATGACAACATTCGAAAAGTTTACAAAAATATTTTCAGTTTTGCATGCAATTTGGGATATTTCAATCAGGTTTGTAGACATCTATTCTTTTTGATGCAGATGAAAAGAATAAATTTATATATGGAATCAATTGAAAATAATTGCAGTTGACATCAATTTGTGGAGGAAGATATGTGTAAACTAAAGTCAGAAAACTCATTATATCACAATACTTTTTCTAAATGAAAATAAATTTGAATACTTCAAAATTTAATAGTAATGTTTTCATATACTTAATATCTTTTGAGCAATACTGCAAAAAATACAGAAAAGGTTGACAGCTTTTAAAACAGTCATGTTTATAATGTTGCTTTACCTTAATTATATTTTAAAAAAAACAAGATATCTGTTGAACATTATCACAGAAACAGATGTTGCAAATATCAAAAGCAGTCATTCTTATAACTATTTTAATTTCAACTCAGTTATATAATACATTTATGATTATCAGAGAATCCCCATAAGCAAAAAAAAACTGTACCATTGGTTAAAAAAATTTCTTACCAATAAATTGTAACAAAAGTTTAATCATACACATTGAATTGTGATCAAGCTTCAACAACTTACTCCAAAACATTCTTTTTTACAAAACAATTCTCAATAGTATTGCAAAGGAGGAAGGAGGGACTTATGAAAACAAACAAGACTGTCACACTATTTCAAACAGTCACTGACATTTATATCACATATACACTAAAGTCAAGACAAGGATGCAACAGAAGCTTTTTTCACACTATTTCTTGAACAAGTGCTTTGTAAACTGCTCCTCTGTTTTCCAACTAATTTTTCCAATATACCCTGTAGAAGACTGATATTGCAAATTGGAACAATTTATGAAAATAAACATCAAGTTGAACAGAAGCAAATGCAACAAGGAGACAGCTGTCCAAATATAATCAAAGCTTGTGTTGCACCCAAATTACGACCTTAAAATCAACACCTAGGTTAGACATATCCGATCATCCTGGTATTCATTTTGATCGATTATGATTATAATCATGTTCCATGTGATATATACATACACATATCAATAAACTGTACAATAAAAATGGGACAAATAATACCACACAAAAGGTCAGCCACTGATTTGTGATTTGAATAACAGATCTTGACAACACTACCAGGCGGTTTTTTTTCAAAAGAAATACACTAAAAGAAATCAAGCTGGGCTTTACCTGGTATGATTAAAAACTCTCTGGCTGTAGGGTTGGGATATGGGGGTAGCATGTGGGTGTGGGGGCATGGACATGAGATTAGGAGAAAATCTGTTTGGGCTAAGAAAAAAATGATTAAAAACATAGGATAAGTGAAGCATATTTTCATTGTAATCTACATTTTATCAAGCCACTACCCTCCTCCCCTCCATCCCAATTCCCTTTATTTTGCTACTTTCAAAAGAATTTAAAACTGCTATGTAAAAATTTAAAATACAATTTTGCCATGGACAGTGGGAAATGAGACCAACATGCATCTCTTTTACATTGTGTTTAATTTCCGTTGGAAGGAAATCTTGATGGACTTTTCCTTGCCCCCTCAATTCTAACATTTTGACACAAAATCAAAAAGGAAAAAAGATGCGATGAACTTCACATCCTAAATTAAAAAGGCTAATTATGATAAAATCAAAACTTAACAGGTTATAGGGACCATAAAACTGTGCCGTATAATATTCTCTTTAATTGATACATAGGTAATTTTAAAACAGCACTACACAGCAAATGGTGAAGGTAAATCTGCATAAAAAGCTCTATGCATCAAATATTAAGGCATCATGAATATTCTAGGTTTAGAACTTTAAACATACCTTAATAGTGAGCTTGAAATCTGATTTGTTCTAATGATCCCTCTCTGTGCTTGACCAATTTGAAACATTCCTCTGAAAAGTGACATTGAAAATGAATGAAAGTTTGAAAAAAATATATGAAAGTATGAATATCTCAGAAACCAAGACTTTCAGAAAGATAAAATCTCAATTCACAACTTGATTCCTTTTAATTTCAGGACCAATTCCTATCACATGTACATTATTTATGTCTTCCATTGCTTGTTCTGTTGATTAAATCGTGAACTTTTATTCCTGATTCTCTTAGTCTGTAGACAACTCAAACTTAAATAACCTGTGGGGTTCCTTTTTGCCAATTATTTTTACTGTGCAGATCTCACAGGTTACTCCTGTTTGATTGCCTACAAGCTGCCTCGGGCCAAAAGGGTTTACTGGTTAGCCTAATTACTTGAGTCAAAAGTCATTTAACATAACCTCTTACCTGTTTGGGGACACCTGTTGCTGAGCCGGTTGTTGTTGCTGTTGTTGTTGAAGGCTGAATGGAATATTAGGTGTACTACTAATACTTGTAGGTGTTATGTGCCCTGTGTTGTTTCTGGCAAACGGTGCATTTGAGGAGGTTCTCTGTTGAAGATTTGCTAATGTACTAACTCCTAATTGGGAAACAAGAATGAAGAAAAGACTGAAAATCAGAAAAACTAAACCATTCATTTAGAAATAAATTACAATTTCTTTGATAAATATGTTGAAATAAAAAAAAAAATCTTCTTCTTTTCTTGTCCTCAGTACACAGCAGACCTTGTTACAAACATCTAAATTATATTTGTTGTTTGCCCACCACAGAAATTTATTGATTTGCAAATGTGTACAGATAGTATTAGAGAAACACTTAAAATTTGATGAAAGCTTAGAAATAATGCTTGGGAGTTTCAGTTCATGTTGTTTTGAATTCTTAAACCCTTGTTATTCATCATTCAATTTTTGATGAGAAGACAAATGACCAAGACACAATTTTCATATAATTTTGACACATCAATATTTTTGTTGTATTTGTCCTACCTGAGGGTTGTCCATAATTGAGACTTCCACCAAAATTAGGTAACTGGGATGGAGATTGTGATGTCATCATCTGAAACATAAAACAATATTAAAATAATGATACATGAAAAAAAATCGGGTTTCTCTCACCATGAAAGCTTTGATTCTGAAGCATTTACCAAATATTTAATAGAATATATAATGAAATGAAAAACAAACCTCTTTATCTGGTCTAAACATAGTTTGATTGTTGAAGTACATGCTTGGTTCCCCAGCTTCTTCATCTTCACCAAAAAATCCCTACAAAAAGGCATGCATATAATTTAGATAAAACACCAAGTTCAGCTAGTGGTTGCTTATTCTTGATTTAGGATAGATGACTTCTATTTCTTGGCATGGATAAACCTATGTCTAGAAAATCTGCCAGACTTTTTACTATTTATGCATAACAGAAGACCAGATAAGATGATTAGCTAATGATATCACTTATCACCTTATACACCAACGAAGGTGTGAAGAGAATAAGTAAAGTAAGCAATAATTTATCACCTTCTATAAAATTGACCAATACCACCTCACATCTTTATTAATTCAGGATGTGAAGTTTCAAGTTTATTCCCTCTTTTTCCCTTTTAATGGTGCATCAAAACATTAATTGTAAACATTATGAATGTCAATATTATTACTACACACTTACTGTTTTCTTTGGTTTTACTTGTGGCAAAGCATTACCGGGTTTGCGATTTGTCATGTTGTTGTTGTATCTGTGAAAGAAAAGGATAATCAGTATACCAACTATTCCAACTTCTTAATAAAATATTTTGACCAACCAGCAATCGATTTAGACACCGGACTGGTGGACCAAATTGTTTTTGTCCAATGTTAAAGTATTGTCTGGTCCCGTAGAAATTATTCATTTTCTTAATAAACATGCTATCTGGTCTGGTAGCCAAAAATGTCTAAATCTATTGTTGACCAACAAAAGGCGTACCATATGTCTTTATAAGGGGTATATTTTGATAATATCTTTCATGCATAAGATTCACTCTAAGTTTTCATCAGAGCCTAGTGACCATTCCTCTATACTTTCCACTGTACCTGCAAAGCTTTTTCATGTGATGATAATAACCATAGCATCTAATGCACATTAACAACCTCTCCTCCCTTATTACAGTAGACTATGAAGAAACAGCTATGTCAGCCATTAGAGCCCACTTTTTCAAGCTTCTGTGTCAGTCTTTATCATAATAAACCCCTTCTGTTTAATTTAATACTTACTGTGCAGTCCAGCCTGTGAAAGGCTCAGAGCCAAACCTTCCAGCAATGAAGGAACAGAGGGAGACAGAGAAAAACAGGATGAAATTATGTAACATTTACCTTTATGAATTAATTGCATCATGGAGTTATCAAGGTTATAACATGTCAGATTTTCTAACGTAAGCATCAAAAACGAATATCTTTTATGTTTTCTTGGGTCCTGACAATGTAGCATAATTATTATAAATTCTTTATTGTAAAATAGTTGTGTTAAATGTATTACTAACATTTTGTTTCTCAAGAGAGTTATTTTCAATAATATTTCATTAATTTTATTTGGTTGTTGGAGATCAAAAAGTAAAAAGATAATTTCTCTAAATGGCTGACAAAGGTGGATATCTTGAGTGAAAACAAGCAATAATGATCCAAAAAAATAATAAAAAGGAAAAGTATGAAATCTTTAAGCTTCTGACAAATATCTACAACATGTTAACAGTACTTGCTTTGTCCCAACAAATATTCTAGCAAAACCATGGTAATTACTTTAGATTTTGCTGTTTAAGATATTACACCAAATAAAATTCTAGGTCTACGCACACACAACATGCATGGTTGCATTCTTATCACCAGAAATAATGCCAATTATAGTCAAAATATAAAGAAAAGTTTATGTTCATTAATTCATGAGAACTATAGCACATCCCATTTGGTTTGCTATCACAACTGTAAATTTTTAACCTGAAGGGCATAATGAAATGTTATGGATGATCATATTTTCATAATTGGCAAAATCCCTATGACTTACTACATGCCACTACACACACATATTTATCTGGAGGGTTGAATTTTGAAATGATTTGTTCACTGGCTCATCTTATAAGCCTATTTAAAAATGGAACAACTAGTTTAGGAAACATGTTGTTACAAGGCTGGATAATTGATACTTTTTTACCGATAGTTACACTTTAACAAAGCCTGCTAGTCTCTATTATAAATAAAAACAAACACTGCACAACAGATTTGACATGCATAAAAGACAAAGGTACACCAATTCTATCTATCCCTGCAAGGCCTTAAGCTGAAGCAGATTCAATCCAAGTTTCATAATGCAATGCATTTAGCTTCAAGGTGACTGGTTTAATTGTGAAATTGGACAGGTAATAAAACACAGTGTTTATCCAGAAAGATGTATAATAGTTTTGACACAGTTCCTATAGTACAAAGCTGGGTGCATCAGAATTTAAGTTGGTGTCTGCAAGGCCTTATAAAAAAAATATCCATTGGCTATGTAAAATTAATAACAATCAAACTGAAAGATACTGATCATTTCATACATTCAATAGTTCTTAATAATTTTCCCCCACTTTTGATTCTAAATAAAACCTGAATTCAACCCATCGTAGTAAGCAACAGTATCTTTCATTTTGATTTCCCTTGTATTACAAAATGAAAATGAAAGAGGACATATGGTGGTTTTTTTTCACACTTAGACAAGACTGTACAAGATACTCACTGTCCCATACCAGACATGGTATAGACTTTCACTTTCTGAAAGAAAAAGACAAACCCACCTTTGTATAGATTTCTCAAAAAAGTGATATCAAAATGTGACGTCAAGTACAAACTTTGAGGACACAAAAACATAGTCATGCCAAGACAGGTGATGGCAACTTACTTGGATGACAAGCTAGCTAAGCTTGGGTCACTCTTAGTCTTATCACAAAATTATGTTTAATTGATATATGCCTCAGTCAGGCTTCACATTCTAGGGCATAAAATAAAATGCCACACAAAACAGACCGCAGTCAATATTTAGAAAGCCTGTCAATGACAATCTTACAAGTTATACATTGCTTTTGTCCCCACTCTCTGTCCCTATTACACAGACATTATGTGTAATTAATTTTGTCTCAGCCCTTAATTACCTGATTGAATATGTTTAATAATATGTACAACTAAACAAGCACCCAAAATGTTAATGTGATATGTTTTATTTTGTTGTTGTCCTAGGAATTTTATTGTGGAATAATTGAAGTTAAATCAAACTATTTTTGTTTAATCTATCGGTTGCTTGAATAGCATACATTACTACAACATTTATTCTGTCAATAGTACAACTGAAAAGAAATACAAGCACCTAGCATCCACCAAGTCCAAGGGGATGCCATTGTCACAAACTTGTTGACAAAGTGAACGCTTTTACACTCCTCAATACAATAACTCTTAATATTTTGTCCGGGTGTACGTATCAGAAGTATGTCGTATCAAATAATACCATAGATGATTGTATTTGTTTGGAAAAAATGAAGACAAAACAATAATTTCATGAAAGACAAGTGTCAAACTCAACAAAAAGTGAATCCAAAAAATTAATATCATCGAGGTTTGAAAGCATTTTTGCCCGAAAATTGGCTAAACCTTAAAAACCTGGAAGATATCTTATACTTACATTTTATGGCAAGTTAAAAAGTGGCTCCAATTTTACTAAATTTGTGTATACAATCTTTGAATTCATCCAAATGAAGGCTTATTATCACCTCCTTTCTCTCATTTCTCCTTTCGAACCTTCCAATATGGCGATGGCTATACTTCCGCTGACCTTACAGCTTTCATATCCAGGTTAAAAAGTTGTTAAAGAAGATACACTAGGTGGCCACACTAAACGTGTCAAAGCTATGACTTTAAAGATCTTTCAAGGTTTCTATCACCATTTCTATTGAAAAATGTCCCTCAATTGCAAAGATTTCTCATCCTTATTTTTGAATTATTTGCTAAATAAAAACTGAAGTCTGTCATAAATTTGTATGTGCCAATTGATATTTTTATTGTGACCAAAAACATACAAGTACAACAAATTAAAACAAAACACATGATTCATGAAAACAAAAATGCACTGCTTCAATATGAAAAATGATATATAAAAGTCTGAAATACTCTTTCAAAAGATTCCTGTTAGTTAATGATATGGAATCATCTGCTTGTGTACTTAATTGAATAGTTTCAAGAATTTGTTTCTGCTACCCGGCACATTCAACATTTATTGCAACACACCCATTACATTTACAATACTAGGAATTTACAACAGTATTCAACTATTTCAAGTTTGTAAAGTATCAACATTAACATTCAGCATAGGCTTTCAAATAATAATGAAATTATCAGGCTTTTTTCACATTATTAAATAATTCATATTAATTCTAATCTTTTTATCTGAACACAATTTCCCTATTCTTTGTATCTATTGTCTCATCACACGTGACAGTTAATTTGAATGGGGAACATGAGGTATTAAACAAATACAATTTTAGCACTTATCCAATAAAATGAAACATCACTATCAACTTAACAACAGATTTTTCAAGGACTGATAATTCAGCACTCATGATATATATATATATATATATATATACCTGTATATTTCATTTGGTGATCAACTTAATTTAACAAAGTCAGACCTAAATCACATATTTTTTTTAAACTGGTTCCAAAAAGTAAATATACCAAATTTAATATAAATAAACTAGCTTTCTTAACATTTACATGGATGTATATGTGTACCAGTATCCATCAAAATATCTGTTCAGATGTACACAGTGTACATCACATGTAAATAAATAGGAACAAATCAAAACCCATGATACCTCATATTCCATTAGAAAACTACTTGGGAAGGGATATGAGTGGAATGTTGATGAGTTCTCTCCAATTTATCTCAAGGTCTTACACAAGAGTCATAGAACCGAGACATTATATTTTTCTGCACACAGGTGTAATGTTATATAATATAAAGTTTCTATTTTGAGCAAGCATTTCTAAATGAGTGAATTAGATCCCTAAGTAAATGTAGTCACTTTTCCATTTTGAGTTCAGGCTTCAAATAAACCAAGACATTACATTTTTCTGCACACAGGCATATTACTTTATAATGTAAAGTTTCTATATTGAGCAAGCCTTTCTAAATGAGTGAATTATATCCCTGAGTGAATCACTGAATATTATTTTTTCCTTTTTTGAGTTCAGGCTTCAGATACAATAAACTAGCAATCATGAGTGTGTTCATCACACACCTGGCAGTCAAAGTTTGAGACATAAGTCTCTTTGTATTTGTCATTAGGTAACCAAAAGAACTGTCTTACTTCTTCTTGGTTTGACGGAGCACAGTGGAAAGCTGAAAAGAATAATAATCATTTTTAGGTTAATTTCTATTGGAATCAAATGCAGGAATTTTAAATCTGGTAACGAAAATCTCTTGAAAGTTTTTATCTTTAATATTAATATTTGCCATCACATTTATAAGATATCTCAATAGGGGAAATCTACTATAAGTATAAGTAATGACAGCTTCCATCAGAATCCTTTGGCCAAAATGGATTTTCTGGTGGTTCATGAAAACCTATAACCCGAGTTATTTCAGCATAATTTTTAGACACCCTGTAAAATTATATCTCACCTGGACTTTTTCCAACTGCCTTCACTTCTTCCATTAAATGTTTACATTTTTTGGCTGATTCTTTGTAATCCACAATAGGTAGCGGATAGTCTTTGCCCACAATGCAACCTGCTTTTTGTTGAATTTCCAATGGGGCTTTCCATGGGTAGAATAAATACTTTAAGGGCATGTCTTTTAATTGCGGTATATATCTCCTGAAAGATAAGGACGAACGTCAGAGAATTGATCTAGAATGGCAAATCAAGGTCATTTTAACCTTGCCTCGAGACCAAATATAATTATGTTACCTCACTCACTGCATATTAATCTAATGATAGGATTATGATTTTTCTTTTAATTCCAAAAATGGTCTGGTACAGCTTATTCCTTACAATAACTAGTGACGATAATTAGTTTTACTCATTTAGTAAATTGGGAAAGATTGTAAAAGATATTTAGTATACAATAATGGGAAATCTTTCAAATTGATCAATATGTCTATGTATTCAGCTTTATAAACTACATGGAATTGTTCCTCACCTTATATATTCTCCAGTGGGATCCATTCTCATTCCATAATAAATTGGTGAGAAACAAACAGGACACTGAAGACAATTTTCAAAGGCAGAACTTGACACCCACATCCAATTTCCTGCATTGACTGACCAGTCAGCATCCAGCAAATATTTATCAAAGACCTGTTTAATACCAAGAGTTGTAATCATGTATTTGTGGTAAGGAAAAGGAAAAGATAAAATTAATTTCATAAAATCTAAAATCAAAGTAGAAGACTGGCTTCAATAGAATATATCTTATCCTCAAAATAAAAAAAATGTCTACCTTCAGTCCATCTTCCCAGGATAACCATAGGTATCCCCTTGTAAGAAAACAGGCTACAGCATTACGTCCAACATGATGTAGCCAGCCTTCAAGTCTTAGCTGATTCATGCAAGCGTCTATCCAAGGAAACCCTGTCTTACCCTATAAAAAAGTTTATGCCATAATGATATAATTTAGTTAAAAGAATAGTATGGTTTACCGATCGAAAGCCTTGGCCAAATCTAAATAAATTCCAACGGTATGTACTCCCTTATCTAAATTCTCTCTTATATTGTCAACTATTTCTATTAGCGCTAAGGTGGTCGATAAACCTTTCTGGAATCCAAACTGATATTTATAAACTATGCTATGTTTTTTCAAAAACGAATAAACTCTTTTATGAACCAGGCGTTCTAAAACCTTACCGAAATAGGTCTATAATTTTTGGCTAAATATTTTTCATTTTTTTTATGCAATGGAATGACTTTTGCAATTTTAAAGTGATCTGGGAATTTACAAATATAATGATTCTTCTAATAAAAAAATCCCCACCATTTTCCAACAATCAAGTCTTTCTTCATTCTTGTACCAGTTTATTTGAATACAGATAGGATTTTCTTTCATTTTGTTGTATTTGATATTGTTGAAAGACATAGCATAGAAATATTCTCTCCATATCAATTGAGCTGTAGCTGAGTCTGGCATTTCACAGCAAACCTGAACGAAAAAGTTGTTAGATGGAATTGTAAGTTATATAATGTAAATTTGTTTCACCTCCATATGAAATCTTTTGGAGGGACAGTGGAAAATTTCAATAATCTTCCTCATTTTTTCAGCATAATGAATAT
>JAVSBT010499074.1:0-20037 GCA_033118115.1 Pharyngocirrus eroticus
TTTTTTTTCCTACCGACCGACCCAACATTTTTGAACAAAAGTCATGAGAAACAAACAATAAAAAAAAAAAGCCCTTAGACTACTTATGTAGTTGATTGTTCTTTTATTACACAACCAAAATATTTAACAATTCCCAATCTTTAAATATCTTTGAGCATCTGCATATCTGAAGATGCTTAAAGATTTTGAGCAAAAAGTTGTAAACTAAAGAATACTTTGGTTGCAGAATAAAAGAACAATCAACTGCACTACTATAATTTATTGGAGTGAATCTGAAATGATTGTGGTCATCAAATAGTAACAAAAGAGTAGGTTTGAATGTAGTTGTTTACCTTATATTTAATTTTTTTTTTATTAACAAATGACATGCTTTGAAACTTCCCTTCTGACACTGGGCACAACTTCATTGTTTCATTCTAATAGGCCCAACAGATGATTTGTCAGCTGAACAGAAAGAACAGTTGGAAATGGTAGGTTTCTCTAAGGATAGAAAAGGGTTATTGGATAGAACAGGTTTTTGTTACATTGTAACATTTCTAATGTTTGCATCACATACTTCTGACCAAAAAAAACACAACTAACAGACTTGCATTATTAAAAAAAAGCTTCTGTTCTGTTCAGTAAACCTTTTCCTATCCTCAATTGATAGGTTGTATGTATAAGAAATGAGAAGGATGATTTTTGGAGTTCTAGTGTTTAACTTTATCGCTCTCTTTCACCAAACATAATTTCAACCTCTAGAAAATTGTAGTTAACAATACACATACAGAATAATGATTTTAAACAGTGAATTTTTGTTAAACTTGGATGTTACTGTTTCTCTCTCTTTCTATTATAGCTTGAAGTGAAACCACAAGAGGTGAAAACCCATCACCCAGGAGATGAAATATTTGTTTCCACTTCTTTCCTGAAACTTTTTGACCAGAAATCTCTCACATTACAAAGTTGTGGCTTTGTTACAGGACAGAGTTTTATCGACAAGAAACTATCCTCATTAAATCAAGGTAGAAAATAAGATACAAGATTGATCCTGAATTAAGATCTTTTTCCAAATATTATAAATATATACACAAACAAAATATAAGCTAGTATAAAAAAAAATGAGCTTGGAGTTCATTTTGGGATTTTCTTTTTTTTCAGAAATGGTGCTAGAATTGTTGAAATCAGATGTGATAACGCTTTGTTTTGATGCAATAGGAAAACCTAAAGTGTTTTTAACATGGCTATTCAAGCTGAGTGAGTAGTGCTGTTTGCTCGGTTTTTTTAATGCATTTATTTTGAATCATATAATTCCTTATTTGAATGACTACAAGACTAAGTGTAAATGAAATGCTAACTGTGATTTCATTTGTTTTTTCTTTTCCAGTGTCTGTTCATGGCAACACTTTTGTTGTTCATTCTATTCATAAATTGTTGTACAGTATTCTTCACAAACAATCTGGGAATGGAGTCACATGGGTGCCCTCACTTGTAGATATATGTCAAATTTTTATTAATTATGGTGAGTATATAACTTTTGACACAGTATGGTGTAGTATTCTTTAATCATATTAATCATATATTTTTTTCCTAGTACTTTGGGAAGAACTATTGTATATAGTAGAGTTTGACAAATGAACATTATTCTTGTAAGATGTATTCAGTACTTAGTAACCATATGGAATTGTAAAAATTCTTTGTAGGTGCTAAATTCAAAGACTTGTGTCCACACTCTAGATTTGTCCCATTCTCAGAAGATGAAGTGTGGTAAGTCTACATATTTGTTTCCTTTGAAGATGGTATATATATTTGCCTTGTGTTTGTTTAAATGGTATATTGCTAAATGGGAAGACAATTTTTATGATCGATTAAAATAAGGATTTTATGAATGGATTTTAATTTTATGATTTTAGCATGATATAGCATTTGCTTATGAGAAGATGCAAGCAAAATTTTTTTTTTTTGTTCTATTTTCATAAAGAATAAAAAATACATTGTAATCACCTTATCAAGTTCTGATTCATGATCACTTTAACTACTTGTAAGTTGTATATGTTAGAATTTTGTGTTTCAGTTCAAATGTTAAAGAAAACACCCAGCCATTGCTGCGGCAACAAAACAATTCAAATCTTCAGTACAGCATTGAAAATTTGAAATTTGTCCTTCAAGTGCTTGCTGATGCCATAACAGAAAGGTAACGAGAATCTGTAATCATAACTTTTGTTATTAAAGATGAAAACAAAATGATGAAGCAAATTTGTATTGTAAAATATTTCTTATTTACATTGTTTTGTATCATTTTAGATCCACCTTATACAAAGAATCTGAACTTGTTACTCTTCTGTTGATGATAATGAAGGTTTCTATTGACAAAAGATTGAACTTGTGAGTATATGTTTTACAATTTGATGATAAATTATTGAATTCAACTTACAAATAATGCAATATACCCATTCTGCTCCACCATTGACATTTAAATTCTGAAGGAACAAATAGAATCATTTTGTCTGTTCACTTTGCATTCAGGAGAAAGAGGAGATTCAGAGTGAGTTGTTTGTTTAATGTACATTTATTATATCTTTTAGAGTGTAATTTATTTTACTAATGATTATCTTTTACTCTATTTTCAAATTATCAGAGGGGTATTGAAATATGACTTTGTTGTCTGTGTCTCTGCAATTTTGAATGCCTTTTCTACCAAGTCCTGGCCAAAACGGGTAAGTCATTCCCTATTCTGGTTTAGTGGTATAGTACCTGTTTTTACAGGGGCAGAATTTTTAGCGAGCCCTGTAAGTCTGCTCTGCTAAGGACTTAGATTGTCTTAGGATGATCTATAATAACAATTTTAAAATAAAAAGTCACAACTTAAAAGTTGTTGAGAATTCTTGAGATGTATTATGTGCAATAACTAGATTTGTTTTTAGTATTGTACTGAGAGAGAAAGGATTAAACAGATGAGAAGCTGTCCCTCAAGCATTGTCAGAAATGACTGAAGCTGGCCAATGAAAAAGTGAAATTGTATTCTTAATACCACATTCATAACCAAATCCTTTTTTTCTTTTGATCCTAGGCGTTGGAATTATGTGGTCTTTTGCCAAAAGTGAGTGAGCATCATCACAATAAAGTGTACTTAGTCCAAGTGCTTCCACCTACCACCAGAGGATTGTACTTACAAAGAAGACTTGGTCTGTGTATGCTTTATCAGTTGTTGTATAAAACCTCATTTGCAAATAATGTGGAAACCATCATGGTAAGCACATATTTTACAATAATATTATACAATGTCATATTTCTCCATTTTTGCCCACAAGACTACTTAGCATATTGATGATATATTTATAGCAGACAAGAGCAATAAAAGGGCATAAAATCATTGTATGAAATTACTGAAAAAACTCTATGATGAAATTTGTCTGATAAAATTTAGCATGAGACCACAGTAGCAGAGTCTGGCCTTGTCAACAATACTTGTAGCATTATATTTTTTTACATTTCCAGCTCAAACAGCTGCACCCTATTTTAGAAGAGCTTCACAAAAAGACGAATTCAGATTTCTATTACTTATCAAGTATGGTGTTTCTAATTGATTTGTGTGTTGGTAATGAAACACTGGGCAGTTCAGAAAGGGTAAGGAGTAAAGAGAAATGCACTGTATGGTGTTTTAAGTTTATTTTATGTCATATGATATTTGATTACTAGCTGATTTGTTTTAAAGAAATAGACTTGTCAGTAGTCCATTATGTCTCATTTTTGCTTTTATTCTATTTTGCAATATTTCACTTAAGCAGTATCATCAGGCAATAATCTTCATTGCCTGATGGTGCTGCTTTGGTGAAATATTGCAATTAAGGAAACTTCTAGTGTTAGTGTCTGTTCATTTTTTATTTGATATTTCCTGTTGTTGTTCATGCAGAGTGATCTGGAACAGCTTGTTACAAAGGTCTGCAAAATGAAAGGAGAAGTGAGAGAATATGTAAATAAGATGGACAGAACACTTGTTAAAGACCAGATGGTCAGACTGACCAGTAAATGGACATTTATGTTGCAAAATATGGGAACAAAACAGGTAAATTGTGCATTGTATTTGAACTAATACAGATTTGTTCAAACAAGGATGATTTTATTACATTATATATATGCAGTGTTTTGTGCCTAATCTTTTTTACTGCCTATCCTAGATTAAAGTTGAATATTTGATTGTCTTCATAATTATTATATAACCAATATTAGTGAATAATATCATCTTGTTTTGTTACTTCAGAGGAGTATATTTGCATACACACAGCAAGATATGCCAGTGAAAAAATTAGAATCCAGTCAAATTGAAGAGGACTCTGAATCTGACCAAGATGATAAAATGGAATCAGAATGTGATACAGACAATAAAGAGACATGTACAGTGCAAGTGAAAAAGGAAAAAAATGCAAACGAAAATGTGGATTCTATTATGGAATCGGAAAGTGCCATATCTATTCAAAATAGGACTAAAAGTCAGATGTATGTAGATATAACAGACTCAGATGATCTACCAGAATTATGAAAGGAAAAGCATTATGTGTTCAATTATATATATATGTATGTCATTTCATTTGTTGTATATATACTGGTAACAAAACTCAGAATACACTTGCCATTTTATATTAAGTATTTTTATTGTCCAAAAAATAATTACTACATAATAAAATATTATATTCAAGAAAGTATTGTGTCTTAGAATAGTATTGCATACAAAGGTTACAATAAGAAAGGTTACAAAAAGAGAGTCATTTTGATGTATACAATGAACAATATGCCTGTGAACAAAATAATTGTGGAAGATTAGATTCTATTCAGCAAATCTAAAAGAATACAATTTCATACTAGGAAACAATTTTTCATTTGACTTTTTTTTACATTTGATATACTTAAATAATTTCTCACATAATATATACATGTATGTACATGTATATTTATTCACGCAGTGGATTTTCATTGAAATTTGAATTAAAAAATATATGTAAGACAAACAATTCAGCTAAGCTGTGTTCAGTGATGATTTACTTCATAATTTTTAATATTGTTTGTGACACTTTGATTAAAACATATAAATCTTGTGTCTATGTGATATGTTTGATTTCATATTATAGGACTAAGGTTCTAGATATCTATTAGTCCTTGACCCCAGCACCAATTAAAATTTGAGGCAAACTATAGCAATTAAATTTCTCATCTTTCAAAGAAGAGAAGCGACTGTGGCCGTCTCCTATTTATTAGATGTATGTATGAAGACTGACGAGGAGCCCCATGGAAGACCAGCTAGTTGAATGGGTTTCCCTACTTAATGATCACCAACATTTCAAATGGTAGTCTAGAAAAAATGTCACAATAGTTACTGTATTTGATAAGCACTATACAGTTATTTGGCTGTAGAAAAGTGTTTTTTTTTCCATTTGCATCATATCATGCCCAGTTTTGTGCTGTTAATACTCCACTTAAAAAACTACAACAAAAAGAAATTAAGCCATGTGAATCAATTCTACATTTTTTATATATTGTTCTTACTTTCAGTATGTATGCTATTACCAGCTCATTTTCTAAATAGAAGTCAAATTGTAGAATTACTGCAGGTGACAAGTTGTAAGATTAAAACATGCTCATGAAATTACCGTCTTTATTAACTAAGTGTTGCTTTCATAAAGGTACATTTTCAAACATCTCAAAACAATTTTGACCATGATTTTCACCTGGCCTAGATTAGACAACAATTTTGTTTCAAACATGTACAGACATTGAGCCTGGTCATGTTTTTAAACTAATATATGTAGGCTAGGCTGTAATTGTCATTGTTTCTTACCTCATCAAAATATTGAGATTTGGACTTAAAAAGCATCCTCCATTATAGATTTCTGAGCATTCTGTAGCGTTTGCTACACTTTTGGGGATTCGATCAAAATAGGCCACACAACCATACATATCTGTGTGAGATCCACAGCACCATCCTTTGGCACCACAATTAAAGCTTTCAACAAATACACCATAAATGTCACAGTAGCTGGGGCACCATTCACAAGATACTTCAAAATTAGAGAGCAAGCTTTTTTTATATCATTGATCCTATAATCTATTTTTCAATTCTGTTCCTTATAAAGTGCTAACTTATTTCATCATTTATAAACTTTAGAGCAGCAATTAGTCAAATTCATGTCTCTCATTTAAAAAATCTAAATAAAAACAAATTTGATCTTACCCGAAACAAAAGACAGATAAAAAATCAGGAGAATCCAATACATTTTTCAGATCTGATGATAGTTCACTTGTTCTAGCTTTGTTGATGAATGATTTATAGTGATAACTATAAGTGATATGATTGCATAATATAATGTAGATTTTGAGGGGATTCAGTTAAAGGTTAATAGTTTAGCCTACAGATAATAGAAAGGCAACAAATAATTATGTCATCTATACTATATTTCGATATCATTTTACAGAAGATAATCGGTACCTGTGCTGGGAGATGAAGTGATTATCTAGATTTTTCAATTGTTGACATTTAAACAATTATGATTGGCATATATGTACTGTCCCACCTCTACATTATTATTGGAGAAGCTGTTTACTTCACAAAAACTTGAGACTTGAAATAAACCAAATAAAAGTAAATTTTAATGTATTAAAGCTTGTCTGTGCACTATGTATAAATTGATAAAAAAACTTCTCAAATGCACTATTAATATAAAAGTAATTTATTTTCCATAGCTTTCAAACCCCTCTCGAGTTCTTGTTCACTGGTAATGTACAACTATTTGTTGCCTTCCTATTATCCATAGGCTAATATAATAAAAGTATTAATATAAAAAGCCAAACATTTCAAACAAAATAAAATGAGCTATAATTTTGTAGTGTACCTTGCTTTGAATTGAACAATCAACACACTGAACCTATAATAAATCATTTTTATTTTAGACTAATTAATCTCAAAAATAAGCCTACAGATAATAGAAAGGCAACAAATAATTATGTCATCTATACTATATTTCGATATCATTTTACAGAAGATAATCGGTACCTGTGCTGGGAGATGAAGTGATTATCTAGATTTTTCAATTGTTGACATTTAAACAATTATGATTGGCATATATGTACTGTCCCACCTCTACATTATTATTGGAGAAGCTGTTTACTTCACAAAAACTTGAGACTTGAAATAAACCAAATAAAAGTAAATTTTAATGTATTAAAGCTTGTCTGTGCACTATGTATAAATTGATAAAAAAACTTCTCAAATGCACTATTAATATAAAAGTAATTTATTTTCCATAGCTTTCAAACCCCTCTCGAGTTCTTGTTCACTGGTAATGTACAACTATTTGTTGCCTTCCTATTATCCATAGGCTAATATAATAAAAGTATTAATATAAAAAGCCAAACATTTCAAACAAAATAAAATGAGCTATAATTTTGTAGTGTACCTTGCTTTGAATTGAACAATCAACACACTGAACCTATAGTAAATCATTTTTATTTTAGACTAATTAATCTCAAAAATAAGTTGTCAATTTGAAGAAGTGTACATGTATATAAGCACCAATTCATCTGTGTCTGCATTCCAAATGAAATGTAAGTTAGGTAACATCTGTAATGATATGAAAAGTATTTAGTACTATTAACATAAGTCAAAATTTATGTTATTGTGCGTTATTAAGCAGCATAGATTACAAGTTTTGAAGAAAACTAATGTTTAATTTGACACCCATTCAGTAGATGGAATTTATCCCATAGGAGTGGTTTCCTTATTCAACCATTCCAAGACATCGTTTTTTCTCTGCTTTTTCAATTCTGCTCCTATAATTTCTCTACAATTCTGGTGGTATTCATTCAGCCAGGATATCTAAAAACAAGATAATTTTGTGTGAGTTGACAAGTCTGCACTGATAAGGTAAAATGATTGATGATTGGTTTTATAACAGCTTGTACAATGCAATAAATAAAAGTTGGAACCAAATTTGTTTATGGTTTCCATACTAATCAAAGGTGTAAGAAAAGATAATGTTCAGGAAACAAACCTCATTTTCTGTAAGCAGCTCTGGCTGAATCATCTTCTGCTGTATGGGGACCAATGTTATAGTATCAAAAGTCAAGAATCCTCCATTGTTGAAGTTGTACTGAAAACAATGAAAGTGAAGGGTACATTAATTCAAAGGCACTTATGAAAAAAGGCCAACCAATCTAACAGTTGAAACTTTCTATTGCAAATGGAGTAAATCAGTTTTGTTTGCTGCAGTTACTTACCTTAGTTTTTGTTGGAGTAACTCGAACAAGACTTTCAATTCTGATGCCAAATTGACCATTTTCATAATAGCCTGGCTCTACAACATGAAGGAAAGATAAATAAATATATTCACCCATATTACAATTATTCCACATTAAAAAAAATCTGACTATAAGTTTGAATGAACATTGCCATTTGTATTTTTTGTTGAACTTGATGTGATATTTTAGTCATGAATTTGCACCCTTAAAAAGTCAAAGTCATAAATATATCATACCATTACTTATGATCATATTTTCTTCCAAGACAGATTCATCTGGTCTTGGTCTGTAACTTATACTGCATGGACCTACAATGAAGAAAAAAACCAAAAAAACTTAAAAATCTATATCAACAAAAGGGTACCATGTGGTCTAAAAAGATTTTTTTTAAAAGATGAAAAACAATGGTAAATAAAAAAAATGCACACAATGACAAATAGGTGAAGACAAACAAGCACCCAAAAGATTGTTGACAGTTTTTTAAAGATATTTATATACATTTAACAGTATCTGTTTCTGCAAATTTATGAGAAACATTTTCATACCTTCATGTACATTTAAATAGGATCCTACTCCATGACCAGTCCCATGTTGATAATCTAGTCCCACATTCCACAAAGCTGTCCTTGCCAAACTTTCTAGTCTGTTACCTGTAGGAAAAGTGTATTGTTTTCTTGATGCCATTCTGATGTGTGTGAAACAACTAATGCTAATATAGTTAACATTATCATTTATGAGTAGCCTAACTTTGTATAGTTTTATGAAAAATAAGTGATAATCCTTTAAATAAGAAGATTATTAATTTTCTTAATTGACACATACTGTTCATAAATGCAATAAGTGGTTGTTACCTTTAACCCCATTTGGGAATATTGCAGTTGCTAATGCAATGTGACCCTTGAGTACTCTTGTGAATGCTTCCTTGAAAAACAAAAGAAAATAAATCACATCTACAAGTGACTAAACCTTCATTTAAATGCTTTCCATTAATCATTTTGATTAACTACAGGTCAAGCAATATTTCAACAACTTCAAAGGTTTGTAATGAAATGTATTTTCTATGATACCTGTTCAAACTTTGATGGTGTGCCAAAGTGGACAGTTCTTGTGACATCTGTTGTGCCATCCCTGAAATATATAAAAAAAAAGATGACAGCCAAATGGTCTAATACAACATATTCTTGAGATATCTTTCCCATTAGTCTGATTCAGGGTTTATTTCTGTGATGGATTCAGATAATACTGCTAATATTTGAGTCTTCTTGTTGTTACAAAATAATACCAAAATTAAAGCTTACTGCAGGAAGTATAAAGAGGAGGAAAGGGGCTTTAGAATATCCATGGATTGTATACTATTTATTTACAGTTTCTTCTTTAAGGAGTTATTATCGAAGTTCAAAAAAGCTTTTTTTTATACAGCCTGCCCTTGGTGTTATAAATCACATGACCACCCTTCTATAATTTGGGGAAGTCTTCTGCATTTTCCTCAATGTGTGTAAAATAAAATAAGACAAAGAATGCTCTCACCTGAATTGAGCTCCTGAATCACATAAATAGATCTGATCAGTTGTTAATACTTTATTTGTTTCTTCACATGCTCTAAAAAAGAAAGAAAATATATTTGACTCTTTCAGCTAGCCTTTTGTTGAGGGAGATATTGAGATAAAAATATGTATACCTTAAAAAGAGGTTCAAAATCTAATCTCAAGTCAGTTTCAGCCTTAGACTTCCAAGTTCCAGTGTCTTTAAAGATAAATATTTTTGATAAATTGTCTTGATGTAATTTAATGTTACATGTACCTGTAATGAATGATAGCAGCATTGGAACCCACTGAGGAAATGGTATCAAAGCTTAAACCAACACAGTCTTCTTGAGCTCTGCAATAAAGGATAATTCATTTCAAAAAGCAGTTTTTGAAACTATGTATATAGATATTTGATTTGGAAATTACAACTGTCTGACAGGTTTGGTTATATATTCTTACCTTCTCAGTGTTTCTAGTTTATCTGATCCAGATATTTCAGTTATATTTCCCTTTGGCACTTCTTTCTCTAGCCACATCAAATATTCACACAGTGCAACTGCATCCTTAATCTGAAGACCAAAAGTCACAAGAAATTATTTTGTGAACTTCAGTCATCAAACAAAAGTTTTTCACAACTATTGTTTCATAATTTACTTACATGAGCATTCTTCATTCCTCTCACTTCTGTGTCATTTTTGACGGATTTCAAAATGGCAACTGGGGAATACAAGGAAAAACGTTGATTCTGGAAAAAAAAAGTGGATTTCAAAAAAAGATGACATTTCTAAAAGCACGATCACAGACTACAAAAAAGGAACTTTCCATTGATACATTGAGATGCTGTTTTTCATTTGAAAAATTTCTACTTTTATTTTATCAAAGTCAAAGTATATTATCTATTGCTTTCTATCTTCAAATTGATTTTTGTATTCACAATTGCTACTATAGATTAAAAAACCTACCTCTGGAACGGAGTTGTAAAGGGCATAGTTGGTCTTTTCACTTATCTGGGTAAAATAAACAAAAAGTAAATGAAAATTAGAGTATTTTTAAGTCTGCCCCTTCTCCAAAAGGCAAGTTATATGCTGTCAATTGCTGATGTGATTATCAACGAGTTAATTAATTGGTATGTGTTTGATTCTGTATTGTTGAAAAATATGGCAATATAAATAAATTACCCAAACTTTGACTTTACTATTATGGACAAGTTCTTCCAGTCCTTTGTGAATTCTGTCATATGGATGGATGGTCACCTGGATGCCATCTCCTGGTCCATTATCAGAACTAAGTCCTAAATGTGATTTTGTTGCATTATCAAGCTTGCGGTCATCAATGTATAAGCTTAAATAATGATAATAACAAATAAATCAAGACAATGAAGAAGGAGTTCCCCCATAAGATTTTTTAAAAGGAATCTTTGTGCATGACTGATGTACGCAACTTTTTTGTCTGTCAAAGTTCCAGACTAATTGTCTACAAATTTTCATTTGTCATTGGATTAATTCATCAATTGTATTGAAGTTTGAAATTGATTTACATTTCCATCCCATATTACACCTTTTGACAGTTATTATAAAATGTTGAATATTCAAGTTACCTGACTGAATCCAAAGTTATAATAGCATAAGCAAAAAACACTGGATTAAACTCAATATCAGAGCCTCTCAAATTGAACAACCCTAAAACACAGTAAAAAAAGTGAGACAAATGCATAAACAAACATCAGTAGATACTAATGATTTTATTAATGATTTATTGAATAATAATACTTTGATTCTATTCTCTTACTCTTAGTCTCTAATGTATAATACAGCAAAGCATTTCATATTATTTTTCATGGGCATATTTACTATCTACAAACTTATCTAATCAAATTATAGTGTGAATGAAAAGGAAACAACAATTTCTACTCACATGCAATATCATCCAAGGCTGACAAAACAATTGCTCCTGTAAATTTGGTTTTCAGTTTTGATCTCAGTCTTATTATCTTGTCCTGCCATGACACTCCTAGTAATAAAACAAAATCATTATATTGATACAATATGAAGCATATCTAATGATCACCAAATTGTAACACAAGTACCAAGTGATTTTATCAAGGCAACGGGAATCGAATAAGGCTCTTTCCATTAAAAAGTAAAGTTTACAAAAGAATTACTTTTAACATCTGAAATGGAGACTGCAGTGGCAAGTCACTAATATGCAACAACCATAACATAATTTTATTTTGAAAACAAATCATAATACCTGTATATTTCAAATCTAATGGCACAGCTAAGTTCATCGGTGGGTGTGGCTGATCTTCCCAGGCAAGATCAACCAAATTTTGAGAGACAGGAATAATAGTCTGACCACTTGTTTTCAATGCTTTTTCAAGTTGTTTCCATGCAACTAAAAAGATAGAGAATTACATACATCATTCTAAAAAATTCTACATGAATTTTAGTGAATATAATTCATCATGGAATAGATAATGCACAATCTGCGAAAGAGTAAGATTCTATTGTATGTGAGAATAAAGAATAGAGCCTAAAATGGTGACATTTTGCAAGTAAAAGTATTCATCTTTTTAGGACGGAGTTGTTTAATCTAACAAGTAATACACACCTGAAGTAATCAGGAATGGGTCCACTCCAATGTTACCACCAGGTGGAAGTTCCTAAAACAGAAATGACAATAGGAATAATAACCAGTGGCATGTAAAAACCCTTGAAGAAAGATGACTTCTTTTTACATAAGCTCCAGCGCTAGACCATAAAGTCAAGACAGCAGGATAGTCCAACAGTCTATTAGGAGCACATAGGTTTACATTTTTTATCATTGATACACATTAAACCTTGGACATATATAAGTAGTGTCTATGATGAAAAAACCCATTAAACTGTGTTTCTATGTGTTCCACTTTAGTTGTATGACTGAAAGGAAATTAAGTTCAATTATTATTGCAAATGGTTTTCATTATACAAATTCTTTAATATAGAAATGTAAAAAATCACTATAAAAAATTAGCCTTTTTTTTATCATTTGGTGTACTTCAGTTAATATATAATCTTAATTTGCTACCTGTGTTAAAAAATCAGCTTGGCTAGGAGTGTCAGGGAGTCCGTCTTTCATCAAGGTCCAATTTGTGTCCATTTGAGCTGCAGCTTGCAAGTAATATCTCCCATCTGTCCATAATGCTGCCTTCTTTTCAGTTACTATGGCTGTCCCTAAATGGTTAACCAAATATGTTGTATTGGATAAAATATATGGAGTAAAACCAGAAAGGCAAAGACTGAAAGTAGAACTGTTTGCTTATTGTAATTTACTAACATACCTGCAGATCCTGTAAACCCGGAGACAAATGCTCTTCTTTTATCACAATCAGCAATATATTCACTCTGAAACAAAAAATATTCATATCACTTTTTGTACATTGTTCTGTTTGATATTCCTAACATATCATGTTGACATTTCACTCCATCTTTATCAACTTTAAAAAATGACAATTGATTAGATGCTTTGCTATAACAACGGTACTCCATAGCAATACAACATTTGTAAGTTCAAATGTCAATAATATTTGACAGCTGTCAAATGTATAAAGCACAACCAAAAAATCTCTTACATTGTGTGCATCCTCAGATGGTATAATATATGCATGCAGCTGTTCAGAGACGTAACTCTTATTCTTCATAAACGAACGAAGCTTTTGGAGTATCCCAGTAGTGTTTTTCGTCGTCATTTTACCCCTCACAGTAGTTTCTCAAACTGTATTGTGTAAGGAACTATACAATTTTCAAGTAGGTATTCCAGCCTAGTTGGTAGTATATGTGTTGCAAACTTTGAGGGAAAAAGGAATAATTAGGACATGCTAAAAATAATACAGTTTAGAATGATAATTCATTTATAAAAGCGAAAGCCCAATCAGACGACATAGCAATGCTTGTTCAATATAGTGAATATACTTTTCATATGGGTTATTACTTGACTTTTTGACCAATGATTTTCAAATATTAAATCACAATAAATGTTGTGATGACAGCAATTTTGTTAGTTAGTAAATCAATGCGAGTGAGGTCGAATTTTAATCGTATACTGCACTGTTTATGCATTTTCTAAATTGTAGTTTTCTTAACAAATTCTCAGTTAATTAAAGAATGACCACTTTAAAAATGAACCATAATTAATGTTAGATTCACATACTTTGACAGATGTGTACACCGGCAAACTAGCGCTGTCATCTGTCATAGAAAGCTGGCATTACGGTGACCCGGATGAGATCTGGGGAAAAGTTCTTGAAATGATCAAGGCAACATTTATTTCGTATTTTTTATTGATATATATGCATCCAACAACAAAAATTGTTCTAGTTTTTGGTATATTTGTACAAAAAAAAATCCTTTTTTTGCAGATCAGTAAATTCATTGTTCATACATTAATGACTCTAAGTTTCATTCTAGCCGTGTCCTTCTCCCTTTACCAACTCTTTAAAACAGGAAGTCAAAAAAAGTTGTCTGCTTGTTGACGATGGAAACTCTAACTAAAACAGTGAATGAAGTTGGGATCAAAAAACATCCTCGGAGAAACGATAGAATCATCCAGTATGGAACTGCGGGGTTTAGAACTAAGTATGAAAACGTTTTTATAAAAGTCCACGTTTAATAGATGAATGACACAGAAGTTTATACTCATGACAACTCACACAGTGACAAGAGTAGTCCTGTTGTTGCTCACTTGCTGCTATCCGTGTTACACTGGGGTATACATCTCATAGTCATAATCTAAAGCCTAGAAAACATTTTGTTATCATATATATTTTCTTGGAGAATTTGTTATTTGTAATTGATGAATATCATTTGTGTATTGGTCGATGAAATTAAGAATAGTATGAAAAATATGTGGGATTTATATTTATTGCCATTTCTCAAAAACAATTCAGCACAATTTTTTATTCCTTTTACACTGTAATTGCAGAGCCTCAGATTTGGATCATGTTTTATATCGTATGGGAATTCTAGCTGTTGTACGATCTCAGATAAAAAATGGTAATATTAGAGTGATATTTTGTTAGGTTATCAACTTTAAATTATATTTAACAAAAACTCTTTCTATTCTGTATTTCTTTTAAACTACTTTTTAGTTTGTCAAGTTTTGAGAAAACAAGAATTTGATTTTCATTTCAGCCACCATTGGTGTCATGATAACTGCTTCACACAATCCAGAAGAAGACAATGGGGTGAAGCTAGTTGATCCTATGGGTGAAATGCTTGAAGTAGCCTGGGAAAAACTAGCAACAAGGCTTGCAAATGCTAGGTTATTAAATTCGTATTAATCAATAGTACACTTTCAATTTATTTGGGCATATGGATTGAAATAAACATTGTCATACTTGGAGTATATTTCTACATCCTTTAAACCCAAATGTTAGTTTAAATTTCAAAACTTCCTTCTGTACCTTTTTAGTGATGCAGAGTTGGAAAGCACTCTTTCTTCAATCATCCAGGAAGTGGATGCTGATATCAGTGTACCATCAATGGTTGTGTTTGCAAGAGACACAAGGTAAAAAAAATCAAAGAAATATCATATCGATAGTCTAGAGCAAAAATAGCCTATTCGACCTGAAACCTCTCTATTGTTTAAATAGTATATGTAGAGTTAGATTATTTTATCTTATAAGAAGTGTGATTTTTCATGGAAACTTCATTACGCAATCTCATAATGTATTCTTGTAGGCCAAGTAGTGAGAGTCTTGCCTTTGCCCTAGAAGATGGGATCAAAGCAGCATCAGGACAGTTCAAAGATTATGGTCAGTACATCCCTAACACGAAGGTTTCAGAAATTAATTCTTCAGCTGATTGAAATAATCATATGGCCATTATAAAGCTAAACATTGTGAAAAGAAAGAAAGTTCTACTTTTAAATCCAAATACACAGATATATACTGGAAATAAAACAAAACTTAAACACAGTCTACAATCATTTTGATTTCAGGTATTCTTACAACTCCTCAGCTTCATTACATGGTGAGATGCATCAACACTAAAAATGCATATGGTAAGCCTTCTGAAGAGGATTATTACAGAAAACTTGCTGGAGCTTTCCTTGAATTAAGAGGCAATGTAAGTCTCACAATTATGTATATTTAAGGTTTCAAACCGCATATCTTATTTTGTTGGACTTTTTCATTATTTTATTTAAACCATTCATTGAAGTATTCTTCTTATAGTGATGCAGAGTTGAAAAGCACGCTGATATCAGTGTACCAGCAATGGTTGTGTTTGCAAGAGACGCAAGTTATATAAATCAAAGAAATATCACATGCGTGGTGCAACCTGTAAACTTTCCTTTTTTTTCCATGTCCACATATTTTTCTAATAACTTTTTAGGAATTTGAGAATGGAAATTACAAACCTTCTGTGACTGTGGATGGTGCTAATGGTGTGGGGGCACCTAAACTGAAAGCCATGGAAACACATTTAAACAAATCTCTTCAGATATCACTGTTTAATGATGGAACTCAGGGAAAACTTAATCATCTGGTAAAAAATGGCTCTTTTTTTATTTTCACTTTTATTAGAAAAATAATTACATAATAAACTTTGTCAAAGTGTTCACCATGCTAATAAAATCTGCTCACCTAATGGCTTGTAACAAGCAAATAATTTCTTTTGAAAACATTGCATTTGAAATATGTTATTTAGTCTAACGTGTAATTTGTTTGCAAACAGGGATGATTTTTTTATTGCCATTGTTGTGAATCTAATGCATTTTGTAATTAACCATTTGTAATTTTATTTCAGTGTGGTGCTGATCATGTAAAGGTTCAACAAAGAGGACCAGAAGGTAGATCTTCTTTGCCTCACATATCTATTTCACATAGGCCAGATTGTTTAATCTAGTTTAAAAACTTGGAAAAATCACATCACAATAATCTGAAGTTTATGTAGAAGAAAAAAAATATACTTGGAAATAAAATGTTACCTTATAGATTTTTCCATTGATGAAATACCTAATGTATCTAAAAGACAAGGATAAGAAAGGGTTTTGTTATTTGGTTGTTTTACTGCACACCAAATCTTTTGCATGGAATTGGATGTACTTGCATTTTTTACTTGACACATTATTTTCCCAAAAAATTATATCAGATTCATTCAAATGTGAATCATTCAGTTTCTGAAAGATATCTTTTGAGCAGAAATATTTACAAATTTGATATCTAAATTACTAAATAAATGGACACAAAACATTGGCATGTTATTTGATTTGTACTTTTTGCCAGGTGTACAGATGGCGCCAGGAGAAAGATATGTCTCCTTTGATGGAGATGCTGATAGAATAGTGTTCTTCTTCAAGGCCAAAGGTGAAGAAAAAAGAATAAATTGACTGAAAAAATAATAAAGAAAAGGAAAAAGCAATAATTCTTTCAAATTAATGCATAGACAATGATTTTTTATCAAAGATGGTAGTAGGAAAAGCTAATTCTACAAGCATCAATGGATTTAATGCCATTTAATCTTCGTAACTATGTTTCCAATAAATGTATAACCACTTTTGTTCCTATTTAGTGATGGCTTGATTACATTTTACTTGTAGATTCTTCATTCAGACTCTTGGATGGAGATAAAATAGCAACGTTGGTGAGTAAAAATAACGTTGAATGAAACTATGTTTTTTTTTTATCCCTAGACTAAGGCACATCATTATGTTACATGATAAATCTTGACAGAAAAAATACCCTTTGGTTTTTCTTCCTCTGTTAGATTAACAGAAGTGAAATATTATATTTCATTTGAAGAAATAGAAAACTAAAGATCTTCAAAAACTGAGATTGTTGTGAAATATAGATCACTCGCAGTGTTGATTAATTGTTTATTCTTTTTAATTTGTAGATTGCAGGATACTTGAAGGAGCTTGTTTCAAAAAGTGGAATTACTTTGAACATGGGGCTAGTTCAAACAGCATATGCAAATGGCAGCTCTACAAAATACATCACTGAAAAACTGGTAAACACAAGCAATATGAGATAAATTAATTCTAGATACAACACAAAAAAATGCACAACTCTTTCAATTGTTGATTCTATTGATTGAGTAGAACTGTGCAGTCACAAACTTGTGTTTGTTCTCCATTATTTTGCCAAAGAATGGATCAATGAAAAATTAAACATTACCTTTATTAGTGTAGGATATTGTAACAATTGCAAGTAGAATTCATCATGAAGTAGAGTGGAGTTCAGGTTTTATAGAATAGAATATAAACCGGCTGATAAATTTTATGAATAAGGGGTAAAATAAATCTTAGTAAAAAAATGTATTTTACACATGTACACAAGAACTTTCAAAAAATATTTATTTTTGTTTTAAACAGCAATTTTAGAAATTACTATCACTCGCTAATACACAACACACTGAGAAAAAATGTACTGAAGATAAATTGTACTTGAGTCTGGAAAGATCTTTGGTAATAAAATGGGGTTTTTAACAGCAATTTTAGAGCAACTAATTTACAACACTGAAATAAATGAAAATATTGTAATTGAATCTGAAAAGTATCGTGAATCACAACCTTGCCCTTAAATGATAATGTGTCTCAATGAAAACCGTTATTGTGCTTTATTTGGAGACCTTATTTCGGTTTTCAATTACAGTGATATATTGTTTCCTACAAATTACTGCATTCAAATAAATAAGACATGAAAATTGTGAGAAAAATCCCACCCTTGAATAAATGAAAGAGAGAGAACTCCAGTTCACTTTTTCATCAATTTGTACATTTATTTATTTATTTCTTCAATAATTTACAATTATATTCATTCATTTGTTCATTTAATTATCCATTATTCAGTAATTGCAGTAGGACAAGATTATGTATCCAGATACAGGGCCTTAAGGAAGAACAGTCACTGACTGATTAGGCCACCCTGTCTAAACATGCTTGAAAAAAAAAAAAAATAAAAAAAAAAAATAAATAAATAAAAATCCTTTAATGAGGATGCTGATATAATTTTGTTCGTTTGCAAAGCAGTGAATTTAAATATGCCATTTTACTTAATATTCAAATGACACATTGCTTACACGTGTTTTCTTGTGAAGAAAACTTGCATGAATGAATTATATGAAAAATACATACTTTTCATCCTATTTTATCTTGCAGAAAGTGCCTGTAGCCTGTGTACCAACAGGAGTAAAACATTTGCACCATAAAGCCTTGGACTATGATCTCGGGGTATACTTTGAAGCCAATGGACACGGCACAGTAAGTAATTATTTAAAATTGTAGAATTACGAATTGAAAACAACTGCAGTTGTATAATATTCCAAATGTTATCATACCTAGCGTTTCTTTCTGATAAGTTATGGTGTTTTAATCTTTTGAGTATGTCCATTTTTAATTGTCCATCCATCAATAGCAATTGATGTCAGGTCAATTAATAACCATTTTTAATAAACAATTAAATTGTTTATTGACTTTAAAAATGGTGAAGTTGCAGGATATCATAAATTGGCTTGTAAATGACATATCAAATTATGAAATTTACATCTTACAGTAGTGTAAAACTACCATTATAGAAAATTAACTACAGTTATAAAAACATTGACTGTACAGAGCAGGGGAAAAGTTTGAATTGTTTGAAAAATATCTTCATAGTAACAAACTTTGATTGTCAAAAAGCAAATCCCTCAAATAATAAGATGTAAATGTAATAAAGTGTTTATTTGATCCAAATGATGACCAAGTCCTTTTTGTTTTGTTTCATTGCACAGGTCTTATTCAGCGAATCTGCTATCACAAAAATCGATGCCGCAAAAAAGGATGCCAAGTAAGTAGATTCCTTAAATTTCTTTTGTTTTATTTGACACCTTCAGTTCCCTAACGTTGCCCTTTTTTCCTTGTCTTCTGTTGACAAAAATCAATGATGTAACCCGTTTGTCTGTCAATACGTTGTACTCAAGACATATGCTTATAACTGGCTGCAACTAGATTTTCTTGCAAAAAACAATGGATTTTGAAATGCAAAGGCAAACTAAGTATGTTTTCTTTATTTACATAATGAGATGCTTAAACTTTAGATGAATCATTCAAGTATGTCTGGATGAATTCATGAACTAGATAAATTAATGAATTGATTGATGAATGAATGAATGAAGATACAATCCAATATATTGATGAATACATGGGTGGGTAGGTAGGTAGGTAGGTAGGTAGGTAGGTAGGTAGGTAGGTAGGTAGGTAGGTAGGTAGGTAGGTAGGTAGGTAG
>JAVSBT010499185.1:0-20037 GCA_033118115.1 Pharyngocirrus eroticus
AAGACCCTCACGTGAGGAAAAAATTACGTAACGTAAAAAACCAACCAGATGATAAAAGTAAAGATAAAAATAGAAATTAACAGTGATCAAGTAGCCCAGAGGGCTATGAAAGCTATGTTGACTTTAATAGTATTGTGTTTATATATAGTTTAATTTCATTATAATGTTATATACAGTCCAATAAACCTTCTAAACAATCCCACATCTTATTAGCTTTGGTTAGACACACCTTTTCTAATCGATTTAAACCTTTTTCTTCTCCAATTGAAAGTGTGTCTGGAAGCAACTTCAAACCAAACAGATAAGTCAATTCCATCCAGATGTTCCAATCGATTTGAAAGGTGTGTCTAACCATAGTTTTCGTTACTGGCTAAATGTCCTTAAGTTTAGAATCCATTTTGCATGTTGACTATAGTGACCAGGTTATTGTGCTTCCATATAATATTATTCTACTAATGTGGTTATATGCAGACTGTAATACTGGCCTCTTAATACCTTCTAAACTAAGACAAAAAAAAACAACAAGAAAATAGTTTCTCCAAGAGCCAAACAAAAATAACGTACATATCAATGATTAAGAAAAGGGATACAACATTATGTATTTGCATAAAATATATCTTGAGATTGCAGAATTTGTCTGATACCTTTGTGTTAACACCTGCTTGTAGTTTAACTTATGTATGACAAGAAGTAAATTTTGATATTAAAATAGGAAAAAGAATTGCTGATACACAAAGTGTATACCTTAACTGGTCAAAAATGATTATTGCATTATAGCAAATGATAAAGAATATAAATTTTCGCATCACCAAAAATTATCAAAATATTTTTTCAGTTTGTTATTAATTAAGTTTGCCACTTTCAATCCATACTTTTCTAATGATACATAATGCAATAGCCATTATGAGCTTAATACTTGTTAGCCATTTCTTTGTGCTTTTCTTTTTACCATTTGATACAATGAAAATTGAAACATTAGGTTTGATATATACATCACGTAAAAAAACTTCACAAAAATATCCCACATTTCACCAACAGTAATGTAACATAATGATGTGTACATATATTCAACAATGATATCATGTCTGATAACTTTACCACACTATTTGACCTGCAACTACCACAAAAAACACCAAAGGCATTAAAAAAAAAAACTCTTCCACCAATACACTTTAGTGATAGTTCATATTCCATTTTAGGAATTCATTATCAAAACAGTTTTGGTGGAGTGCTATATAGTTGAGCTTTTGTGTCTAAGATTAAAGAGTTTATGTACATAATTTTAAGAAAGACGTATGATACTCCTTAAAGCTGTGTAAACATGATCAATGATTTACTTAGTACCAGGGTATGTCTATGTACATGTGCATTCCATGATATGTACATATTTTAAAAAATATTTTTTAAGGCACTTTGTTCACAACATATATGTCATTGATTCGATTATCACTGTCTTATGAATAGTTAGATAGAACAAAATATTTCTGATTTACAAAACGTTTATAAACATTATAAGTTCAACTCAAAAACATAAATGAATACCTAACACTAAATACTCCATTCTATCACTTGAATTATTGACATACTATTTTTTAGACAAATTTCTGCTGTCAAAGAGAGTCAACTGATAGACTACAATGAGTAAACGTGTTCTTGCAGAGTCAAACTGACTAAATAAACTCTTGAGAAGTCAGATTGACTCTTGAGGAAGTCACTTTTTCACAAGGCTTGACTCAGGTCAGTTGACTCAGCAGTGACTCTCTGCATAACTGACCCTATAAAGAATATGTGTGATAATACAAATACAATGTTTTGTACCTAATTGTGTGATTAACTATTCTCTTTGAGTCATGACTATGATTTGTATGATAGAATAATCTATTGTGGATTTGAAAAGTCATTAAACTCATATCTAATTCCATTGCATCTTTGTTCGAAGTCTGGAATGCATGTTGGCATAAATCTCAATTTGACACCAGGACCCATTTTATTTTCAAGTAATTTCACAGCTGGTCCCAACAAAAAGGAAACTGAATAACTCAGTTCTTTGTTCAAGTTTCTATTCAACTCTCTATAGCTCATGGCATGAACACTTATAGCATCAACTGTTGGTTGGTCAGACTTTTGTGGAAGAGTGGTGATTATGGCCCCGCTGTCCCCTTGTTGGGATATTGCATCAGGATAGGCAAAAGCCTCCTCAAAACCCACAGGTCTAGTTTCTGTAGACAGAGTGGGTAGATCTGCCAGTGTATCTCCAGCTGCTGGGTTTTGGTAGAGACCTCTAGTGTCTTGCTCAGTTATAACCACATTGTTCACCCATACCTCTCTACCATTGAGTAACCCTTTAATTGAACTGTTGTCAGATACAATTTTACCATATTTGAGCCCACTTGCTGCTCCAAGCTTTTGGATTTGCAAATCTCTCAGCTGAGTTACTCTCTTTGGTTCCAGATTTGCAATAACCAAACATTTGCCCTTTTCTGCGTTAAGAGTCCTCTGGCTTTCTTCCGTTGATTTAAAGAAGCATGAATCCACAAAACCATCCTCAGGTTGGATATTTGAAGCACCTTCCATTGCTAAGTCCCCATCGTTCTGGTTTGTGTCCATGTCCTGTTCATCATCATCTGGCTGATATGGCTTAGGTTCATTGTACACGGTGCAGACATGATTTCCTATAGATACTCTCTGATCTGGATTTTTTATCATATCTGTGGTGTGCGTTGTAAATGTTGTGCTTTCATCAAATATCTTGCCATGTGTCACCGTAGTAACCCCCTTCTGATTACGCCCATCAATTTCAAAGAAAACTCCTAGGGTTTGGTGATACTCCTGCCCATCCTGAAGAACAGTCATTCCTGGAAAGCATTCTAACTGAAAAGTAACTATGTCTTTGGAGGGAATGAAAATCAACACGGATGTATCACATGTAGATTTTTTTAGCTGCCTGTTGATGTAAGTGATGATTTCGTCTCTAGAAACTGTTTCTGGGTTGAATTTTTTTTCCAAATTTGGAATTTTTCCAACAAGACTGTAGGAATGAACACCTTCACACCTAAAACGATTAATGATTTGAAATCATAATCATGACACTGTACACATAGCAAAATCCATGTATTATTTTGTTTTTGGTATAATATAAAAATCATAATCAAAAGAAAGAAATATTCATGTTGGTTTTGTTTTTGTATTATGTTTTCATTATTATGGTATTTACTAACGAAGAAATATTGTTAATATGAAAACAAAACCAAAATTTCAGACTTTTTCAGACATTTTTGGTTCAAAACTCATTGCAAAATAAGTAAAAAACTGTTTTCATTCATATACATGTATGATTATGCAAATTCATAGAGAACTGCAACCTAAAAGCTTAATCAAAAATACCCTGAGCAATTGATATTTTGTTAATCAATTAATATTGTTGACCAAGACATAATGTTCTTGTTTCCACTTGATGTGTCTGTTTGAAACCAATCTACCACACAGGCTAGACTTTTTTAAATATTGGTGTGCATTTAGAAGTGTACAATGTTAGTATTAAAAAAGAAGTTGATGTCATGTTCAACTCACGATATTAACTAAGAGGAACAACATATCACTTACTTTTGTAAACTGTGACAGAGGCATTTAAGGAGTTCTTCACCTGTTGAAAGTTTGGTGTTGTCATCCTTAAATGAATAAAAAGATGATATGTCAGTGAGATGATATTCATAAATTCAACCATACAGACTTCAGATTCAACTAACAACAAACCAAGAGCTAAAATTATTGCAGACCAAATAACTACTAAACCAAAATTCTAATATGAAAAAGTCAGAACACTATTAAACATAATGTCATAAATCAATTATACATCCAACCAAGCAACCACAGAGCAACTAGCCATCAAAGCATGTACAAAACATGCAATCTATTATTCTTTCCATGTAGCTATTGATCATTTAGTCAATCTAAAAAATCCTGAGTCAAATCATCAAGATAACAATCAGTCAATCATTCGATCTGCTAAATAATCAAACAGTTTTAAATTGATGTTCGAGACTTTTATTATTTACCTCAATGTTGAGTTTCCTTTTTCTTGTAGCTTTCTTCAGGTTTTGGAAAGTATCCAGAATACCAGATTCATTCTTAAGCAGGTGTCTTGAAGTTATGGCTTCATCTAATATATGGAGTAAACTCTCTCTTTTCCTGGGCTTTTCAGCTAAGATAATCGCATCGTATGCTTTATGTGTGAATTGGGCAAATTCCACATCAGACAGTGAAGATTGCCTCAGTTTGATCAAAGCTAGCAGTACATTGCGCAAGTGACTTTTACAACCATTCTCTGTATTGCCACCTTGTGAGTTTTTTAGTCCGAATGTAAGTTTGACGTCATGTGGACATGAGCATTTTGTTTGCTTGAAGACGTCATCTAATGGTGATTGGAAGTGGTTCTGTGCAAAAACTATAATGTTGATGGATAAAAGGAAATGTCTTGTTTCTTTCCAATCCACGGCGATACATGTCGTTTGTTTTCTGGACATCCGAGGGGCTGAAAAGACACACACAAAAACAAATATCAATAAATATATGTGTCAATATTATTTGTTCATTAAAATTTACATGAAGCGATTCGATATAATTATAATTGTCACTTTTCATCTTTAAAAAATATATGCACAGGTACTGGCACCCATTTTTTCTTTCCCAGTATAGAGTCTTGGTGAAAAGGTTTAAAAAATTGATGCCAAAATTCATCTTTAACTTTATTAATCAGGGCCTTTTGATGTGTAATTTTAATCGAAATGCAGGACTATACCAATCTTTAGAGATCTAAACTTTATTCAACTATATAGTGGTACGCCTTTCTTAGAACTAATCAGTGACAAGCATTTCTTTTTTTTGTAACTGTTGATTTTCTAACGCATCATAGCTACTGGCTTTAACATTTGTACGCCATATTGATTGAATAAGTGACTGGTATTGGTAATAGGTTGAAATACTGGTGAGCGATAATATGATGAAATGTATAATGATGTATACTTATACGTACATGATACTTCCCTACCATTAAATAATATTGATACTGTCACTTCGGATCCGACCAGAGCTCCGCCTTGCTAGCAATGCCTGTTGTACCCACAAAAGGAATAAGCTGATTACTGAATCATTACAGCCGATTGCATATTTTATAGGGGCATATCGATAATATAAATATATAACCACGGAAATCCCAGGGATTGCCATTGGGATTCACTTGAAGTACGTCATTATTTGAAATGCCTTGACATTACCATATATAGAACATTTATAAGATGCATATAGCAAGGGGAATCACCACGTTTATAGTATATTCGGAAATAGGTTTTGATTGTTTAAAATGACGTTTTTCCAAAACGTTTGATCACTATTCTTTAGAATGATAATTTGCATGACATATCGTCACATGAGAACACAATAGCTCTATCTGATGTAGAAACCTATGACAGTTAGAGCGTTTGCGATATCATGTATGGATATATTATGTAACTCAATATTGAATTACATGGAAAGACACTGGAGAAAAATGCCTTTGATATGATTTGAGTATATAAAATTATTATGATAACTCCTTTACAGGGTATAATACATGTTGTTAGAAATTTACAAAGATTCAATCGATTAATTAAAGACAGTTCCCATACATTTTTTTATTAGTATTTGGAGATTGGCATAATTATGTTATATTCATTCTTGGGCTAGTTGTATTAGTTACGTTTCAGCTTGTAGATTTTACGCCACACCTTTCAAAGATCTGAAATATATGCTTGAATTATGTTCTAGAGGCATATTACTGGTCTCATTGAATTATTACAGTTTTAAAAAGTGCATAATTATAGACTGCTGTAATATAAATCAGAGGGAAAATATGTACCAGACAAAAAAAAGCATAGCAGAAAAAGAGAGGATACAAAAAAAAACCGAATGAATTTGAAGGGAGTTATCTAACAGAAAAATAATCAAACCAGTGAATAAACGTATACTAGATGGTAATGTTTATGCTCAACCTAAACCTAACGCTAAACCGAGTGTCAAAGTAATATGACCACTACATATAATTAATGACACAACATTTTACTTACATTTGCAAAATGACTTTCTTCCAGAGTGTTTCTCTTATACAATAAAATAATTTTATAACATATTTAAACACAACGTTTTCAAATGAAGATAACATTTATTTGCTGATTTAGTCATCGATGTTGAACCACGGTGTATACACGTATGATAAATTGATAACCACTCAATCAACGGACTTCAACTCGAGTGCATCAAACTACTTGTACTTTAAGCAATATAAGGTGAGCATACCTTTGTTATGGTTCATACATGTACAGAATATAAGGTTGTCGTACAGCAAGCAGTGGCCTGGATATTCAATGCAGATAATGCATTATAGTGTGACCTGCTTTATGTGACCACTGCCTTGAGAGACCACCTGTACTATGTGACCACATAATCAATGCACTGATTGTATAATAGTCTGTAGTAGTTAGCCTGTCATGAGAGACCACCTGTCTTATATGTGACCATTTTTTCTTGGCTGATGGGGCGGTCACATAATGCAGGTTCTACAGTAACTGATGTGTGATTCATACACAAGTTCACGAGCGAGAGGAGTTAGCATTGAGCGAATGGGTGGTGTAGTTATATATACGCTATTAAGAAAACAATCGTCCAAGGCAAAGGTATAGGGTTGACTCTTATAACATGGTTGTATAGATGTCTTCCTTCCTTGTGACACTCGTGGATTACTTAGTCATCCAAATCCAATAATTATAATGCCATTATAGATGGTTTACCGCCTACAATTTTGCTTACTCATCAAATTTCTTTTCCCCGAACTGATGTAATCAATAAAAGTTTTTGAATGGTTTTCTTTTGAAAAGAACGGTTTTACTAAATATAATCAAGAAAGATACATAAACATAAAAACATTAATTCTATTGTTCATTATTCCGCATTTTCATTCCAAAGAGAGACGTAAGGAACCAAATATATTTTAACATGGAACCACCAGTTTTTCCTGGTAAGAATATAGAATTCGTATAAAAAAAACAGATACATAGATGGTTTGGATAAAGATGTATAATTGATACTAATTATGGTCAATGTGTAATGTTTTTATTTCAATCATTAATTTTCTTTCGGAGTGGGTATTTTTTTAGGTTTTCATGCTAAATTTCGTACTTGTAGTTTTCAAATCAATTGTAAAATCATCGATTGTCTATTGTGACAGAAAAAGTGAATATTTCAAGTGTCTTGTAATTGTGTATTTTTTTGAATATTCAATTACACTTTAAAAAATAGTTGCTAATAGTTTATAAACATAGTGTATATATACATGTAGTTTTCCCGATGTATCGCAGTTAAACCTATGAATTAATGTAACAGACAATTTGAGTCTTTTGAAATTAAGACTAAGATCTTTTTTGACCAGTAAAAATGTGCTGGTTTGAATACTTAATTACATATTGTTCTTTCTTTGTTAAGATTTAAGAATAACGTACTTAAGTGTTCTTACATGGTTATGTTAAAATGTATTATTATCATTATCAGATAACAAGCTTTATTGTTTTATTATCTTTTTCAGAAAGCAAGGGTGTCAAAAATGTACTCCAAAATAAGGATTCAAAGAAAGTAAGTTATACATTAATACTTTTTATTTCTTTTCACCTGTGAAAAGATAATACAACCATGCTAATCATTAACGTAACCCCTTCTCCTGAACAGAAATATGAAACTCAAGATAACATGAAGAGACACTTAAAAGGAGGAAATAAATACTACATAAATATATCTAACAGCATACCATTCAGACAATAATTTGACAGATAAAACCTAACCCCTGAATTCTATTCATTTTTTAGTAGTGAAGTTACCTAAAACATGGGGTTATATAATTATTTTCCATCTGTTTTGTTTTTTTCACAGAAAAATAATCACTTCGAGAATAAAGAAAGGACCAACATTCAGTTGGCATACAGCCTTTTACAGAAAATGGGTCACAGACTGAAAAGGTAGATAGATCACTCTATTATCACCAATGTGCTTGTTGTATCTAATTATTGAGAGTATTTATGCGAGTAGTTTTTTGTTTATCGAGTGTATGGTCAACAGGATAGCAGTTTCATGTTATGACCAAATGCTAGCTAACATACATGTAGCTTATAACTGTGACAGTGCTGTAGTAATAGTAGAGCGCTATACTAAGCGTTTTTTTTTTGTTAAGTAGGTCATCGGCCATTCGTCACATGGTTTGTAAAGCGCAACAGCGCATGTACAGAGTTTGTTTACAAACAAAACCACGTGGATCTTGAAATACACATGTAAAAGTAAACGTGCCTGGGAAATGTTAGTATTTTGGTAGCTGTTTTTACTTTATGTTGATTCGTTTGACAAATCTGTTATCTCGTTTGTGTTTTTCAGCTTTCCTGGAGTTTGTGGCTATAGCATCAATGGCTCTTGCCAAAAATTGAAGGTGAAGATGTTACAACAGAAGGAAGGTCAAAATGACGATAACATCGCTACTATAACAGGTTTTATAGCTTCAGTTATGCTCAAAAATGGTGGAGATTTTTCGGAAAAAGAGGTTAAAGACCTTGTTCTATTCGTAAACATTGAACGCTTGCCGCATTTAACACAACAGAACTGTCCCGAGGTAAAAATATCCCAAGGAAAAGAAGTGAAATCTCAAACCCTGGGTCTGTTATATACAGTTTCTGGTGGCTTTAACCCGGGTATGCTCATTTCTCTATGCTCTCATGGCAAAAATCTGCAAATCTGCGAATTCAGAACGAGAATCGACGAGAAAACAGCAGGTTTTGTTGCTGCAAATACTCAGATAAAAATGAATCAAATGCAAGATATAGAAGTAGGGACATATTGGGGTGGGGTGTACACCGAACCACACACAGAGGCTCAACGCGAAAACGTCCGAAATGAAAGCGAAGAAACCAAGCCTACTGTCGACATGTGTTTCGTTGAATTAGGTAGCGAGTTGAAATCTATTTACGAAAATCTGGCACAACTTGAACAAGAAGTAATTATAGATGGTATACTTGATGTTGACACCTACTTTTTGACAGAAGGCAAGACCGATGTCCAAAAGTATGGTGCTGCATCTCGTGTCACCAGTGGAAAACTTGATGATATCAAAGCGAGCGGTCTTTATATTATATGTACCGAAAAAGGATATGTCAAGACAGTTTGGGTACATGACGTCATCATTATACTTCCGTCCGATGAAGTTCCACAAGCAGCTGCACTCTGTGATGGACCAAAGTTTGCTGAAAATGGAGACAGTGGTGGTATCATAACCACACCCCTTGGTGTTGGCAAAAATCGTGTCAGAGGCCTTGCAGTTCATATGTACAGCTCTAAGGAAGATAACGAAACTGGACAGCAGAATAGGTCAATTGCATTTCCAATACTCAAGGCTATGGAACTTCTGGAAGAAAAATATAATTCTGAAACCTTTACATTCCATCCAACTTGTCTTATCAACTATAAGAATTCATCATGTGACATTCCAGACTTGAAAATAAAAGATCAGTAGATGAATCTGGTAAATTATCATTAGGAAATTCCAATTTTACTTACAGTTGATGATTCTTTTTTGAGATTGATCATTCTTTTTACATACTTATAATGTAGCTTTTTGTCAAATGAAGGGACAGTCGAAGTTTTTTATACATACATGTTCATCTAGTATTTTGAGAAAAAAAAAAAAGAGAAGACGCATGGCCTGCTGGGCAAATTCATTGTGCAAAAATCCAAGGGCCCACTATAAAATTTGAAATTATCTTCATTTCGTTTTCTAAATATCAGTTTATACTTTTTTACAAAGAAGGTGCTCTTTTTGTATTATTGTCCTGTAAATGTATGCTCTTCAATTTATATCACAAATAGTCGTCTCCCAAGCAAAACATTGCAACTCTTTTGACAACTGAACAATTATGATGTTATAATAGATTGTTTACATTTACTGAATATCAATGACGAAACTTGCTCAAATGATTGATCAAAAGTAAACTGATATTTAAGCAGCTATGCATTATTGTTCGGACCAATTAATCCATTTTAATTGTCACCTAGAATATTATTCAACATTTGTCATAAAAAAAAGAAGAGAACATTATGATGATAGGCAATCTAAATACGATTATGTATCTCTAGTATACGAACGTTTGTCACTTTTATACCTATAAATGTTCATTTAGTCATGTAGATTCATCTAACTAGTGTTATTTATGAGTACAAAAGTTAAACTTTTTACTGGTTGAAATTTGCTTACATTAAAAGCTTTCGACTAACGCTGTAGTCATGTTCAGTCATAATGACGTTTGACTTGAATGTCCATTATGACTGAAAATGACTACAACTTTAGTCAAAAGCTTTTAATGTAAGCAAATTTCAACCAGTAAAAAGTTTTGTACTTATAAATGTTTATGTAATATTTATATCACTGAATGATATATAATTGTATGATATAAAAACATAGTCATCGTAGAACATATCACTTTTATATTCTTGAAGAGATGTTCATGTGGATGATTCCAAATATCTGCGAAATATTTGTGTTAGTGATTATGAAAATTAATAAAACCTGTGAACAAAATTGTCATGTCATATGAATAAAGTCTTTATGTAAGTATTAGCATTTGTACTTTCTTCAATAAATCTTTTTTCCAGTTTAGAGACAAGGTGATACAAATATTCGTTTTACACTGGGAATGACAAGCAAGTCAAATAAAATGAGAGAGGGTGGATCGAGGGAGAAATCCAACATTTATAGAATTCAAGATTAAAACCAAAACCCCTGATCCTAAGCAATCTAAAATCAAAATCCAATATCCAATATCTTACTATTGAAAATATTCATGTATCATTATGAATGATATCAATGAATACAAAAATCATCTAATCTCAATTCCTAGAAATTCGTGTGGGATGTATAAATCAAATAAAAAATATTAAAGTCCCAATCCTAGAACATTTATAATCCAAGTCGCATGAGCTAGAAAAGTCCTCGCTGTATCCCAAAATATGATGACGATTTTTTTTAATGCGGGTACTTTGGAAAACCAAAACCCAATCCTAGGGAACTAATAAATCCCCAAATCCTTTGCAATTCAAAAGACTCAATTTTGATTTAGATCAAGAAATGGTAGAGGTAGGCTATGATTGTTTGGTTAGATATAAAAATGATTATTGTTAGTCTTCCAGAAAAAAACAAACTAGGTGGTTACACAATTTAGTAGTTTCAATAAAAAGGCTTGAAGAGCATAAACTCTACCTGTGACAAATATATGAAACCAGTACCAGCTGATAATTTAATATTCAAAAGCAACGAAAATTTGCAAATAAATTCAACATGAACTTATTCGGAGTAGCTTTCTTGCTTTTACAAATATATGAATTTGTGTTAAATGTATCTCTTATCTTTTTTTAAAACATTAATGAATCGTGCAATTTCACATTGTTGATGTTAAGGTGTCGTTATAGTAGCGCCCTCTTTCGTTTGCCTTGTTTAATTTTAGATGATACGTGAATAAAATATCTAACATGTTGGTTTTTCAGGATCCATTTTTCAGGGTAATTTCAAACGGAATTCTTATTCTGATATTTATAAATTTAATTTTTAATGTTTTCATATCATTTTTTGGAAGAGTCTAATTGTACAACGATCATGAAATGCGAATTGTTTTTTTGAAAATATTTTTTAAGTTCTTAATTTGGTTGACACACAAGGAAAACCCACGGTTTTTTCATACATTGCCAAAGAGCTCTTGGCATTGTGTGGCATATAGGAATGCTTAAATGGCTGACACGCCCCCCCCAAAAAAAATTGCTAAACATAACAAAAGTGTATTACATATTCATCATCAGGGTACTAGCCTATACTGCAGAAAAATCAACAGAAAAAAAAATCTGTTGATTTTTCTGCAGTATAGGCTAATACCCTGATGATTAATATGTAATATATTTGAAATGCTGTAGTTCAGGTCTTATTTATTAACAAAAGTGTAGTAGACATTCAAACAATAATAGGTCAAGTATTAACATCAATTGCAAAGTTGTATGGCATTTCTTTGGTACAACAAAAATATCAAAAACTCAATTTGAAACAGACTCATTAACTCACTGATATGTCCAATTGCTTTATATGACTGCGCAGCATGGTTTTTAAAAGCCAAAGAAAAACAAAGGCTCCAAACATTGAAAACGAGAGTAACGAGAACAACCTAGGGGTCACATAGCACCACATTACTAATGATGAGGTCAGATACAGACTGGGACTTCAAACAACCAATAGCCTTTTAGACCATGCCCTGTGAAGACACAATCAATGGTTGGGAACTTGGGACTTGTCCTTCGCATGGATGGAACATAATATCATCTCCAATCAATACCCAACATGCAAGCTTATGATGGACCAACAGCAGCATAAGGGCTACACTTTGGAGGACTGATGAGCCAAATAACGGTGGACCGCCAATGGTTACCAACGATTGACCTATGATAATGCCACTTGCGGTCCATCATTGGTCTTTAGACCCTAATAGTATTGTATCGGTTTGCCATTGGCTTGCCATTTGCCATGATGGGCTGCTGGAGGCCCGATGAGGAACATGATGATAGACAGTCAGTGGCTGCAGAAGATGGACTAATGATGATGCCACTTGCAGTCCTTCATCGTTCCTTCGATGGCTTGCTTGTGGGGTAAGAATGGAAGGGATTGATAATGGCAAATGAAGCAGAAGGGTTCCACTTCAATAAACAAAAATAAAACTTTGGGGCCCTTCATATGCCGAGATCTGATCGCAATTTGAATTTGGTCGATTTTTTAATTTTTTCCATAGTGAGTACATACAATTATACAGGATTCGCATGATGTATATCTTGGATTCCATACATTTATGTGGGGGAGAGGAGGGATTGTAATACCCCTTTGATTATTTTTCGGTATCGAAGAATCTTAAAATTATTTGAAAAAAAGTTAGACAAGACATATTGCTACATTATGTAAAAGTATTAGGCATATCTGATTGGAAATTTTAAAGCAATAGTTCCTAGAAATGAGGGTGGATTTTGCTTGAAATTCGTCCTATCTCGTCCCCCATATATATTCCCACAACTTAAAATATCTGCAGGCAAAAAAATATATGGTTGATAACAGTTCCACCCAGGCATGTAACATGCAAAATATGAATGGATTTGACTGTCCCCTGCTGTGTTCCGTGATTTTTGACTGGTTCTCTCTTAGTGCCTCTATTTAAAATTCTTGTTATGAAACTTCATCCTATTTGACCAAAATAAAATGATATCATAGGTTTCAGAGAAGCAATAATTTATAGGCTATGATAACAATGGGAAATAAGGCATCACAATGTGTTGGCCCCTGGAATATTTGAGTGTGAAAGAGTTTTGTTGGGTCTCGTTTAAAATATATCATTTTTTATTGCTTGGGGAAGGCCTTCAAATAGGAAGAAGTTTCAAACCAAGAATTCAAATTATTCATGATGAATGCTCGCCTTATTGTTTTTTGTTTTGTTAACTTACAGCGGTACTGCAGGATCCACCGAGATCGTTAGCCGGCATCGCCATTCATCGAGCGTTTCAATCCGGAACGCTTTTCTGACAGTGGATCGGTAGCCCTGATCAGGAGCTACCCCCTTGGACGGCCTCCAACTCTCTTCTTGCCTCTAAAACCATATCCAACTTGATGCTCTCTCTATGGTGTTGCTTATTGGATAGCTGCTTTGCTCTGGTTGCCTGTAATCCCCAGGGCGCTCAGCATCCTCCATGTAGATTGGGTTGGGAATCCTCTGCATCCAATTTATATCGGGAAGAGCCAGCATTGCCTTCCAAAGTCTTTACACTGTTGTTGCAAGTCGGTTTATTTATCTCTTTTTAGTTCGTGAGAAATATTGCACCTATCCTCCTAGGTACTGTCAATTCAACTATCACACATTTCCTATTGCTTGTTGCCCATAGGACCAAGTCAGGTCGTAGATTAGTTTGTGCCACGGGGAAGATTAGTTGTTTACCATCTCCCATTTCTCCGCCTCATGCAAAATACCCTTCCTTACACACTCTTGGTGGCCTGCGGCTGCTGTCCCTTTCTGACAAATTAAATGGATTTGGCACATGATTTTACAAGATTCCTTTTCTTTCTCCTTTCTCTTACTAAAATGTCAGCTATCTCACATTGCACTTTGCCATGTGTCCACCTGTATCGTCCTTGCCCTAGAGCAACATGGCAGGATGACAGTATGTGTTTTAGGGATCCTATTTTATCACACAAAGGGCAGCTAGGGCTGTCAATCATTTTCCATTTGTGCAAATTGGTTGTTGATGGCAAAATGTCACAAACAGAGCGCAACATGAATTGAAGTCTTTGATCTCCAAATCTCACTCGACTTGAGTTTTCTGTCTGGTACAGTCCATCTGTTCCAAGCTCCTTGTCGGCCCACACTAACTGATTTTACTCTCCTGTCTTCTTCTTCCCTTGTTCTTATCTCTGTCTGGATCGTGTCTCTTTTTTTCTCTTTGTTTGCATCTTTCCACCTCTTACTCGTAACACTTCTGCCAAATCCTTGTCTTTAAATCTATCAGAGCAGGAAATGTTGGGGAGGGGTATGATCTCAGATGGGGTATTATGTCCCTTGTGAAAGTCTATTCTAAAATTTACTGTGACTTGCACATCAAGATGACTTAATTCAATAAAGAAACAGAGAACATTGCAGAAAGTTGCAGTTTATATGTGTATGCGTTATTTTTTTTCCGGGACTGTATAATCATGCCAACATATTTCAAATAAAAAAAAACACATAAGGTTTCTGTATGGTAATGACAGCATACTGTTGGCCCTTAGACTAACACATTTTATGTGAAAATTGAATTCAAAAATCATTCAAAGAACATGAATTATCCAGCACCATCAGACAATTTTAATCCATTAAAATAAAAGTCAGAATAAAGAGAGTAAAGTTATGCTTTTGATGATAAATTCTAGATCCACAAAAACGTCAGCTTTAATTTTATGACTTGTGTTAACATGCCTATTTTTCAGATTATATATGACAGAAAAAAAATGGTAAAATCAAATAGCATTTATCTTTAATTGAAAGCACCACATACTTTTGGCAAAGTTTCAAATAGCAAGACTGTCCTTGTAATATTGTCAAAAATAAAACATGTAAGCCTCAAATATCTACTGGTAAAATTAAATAAATATTGAGTTTGAATGTTTATTTTAGGTTATTAGATGTTTGAATAATTTATTTAGTAATCAGATATGTAGTTGGTTTATAATTATGAAAAAAGAGAAAGTCCATGGGATTTATCGTACTGCATTATCAGCATAGGCATGGCATAAGGACAATTTTACTCTCAATTCTATTGTTTTTGTCTAAAAAAGAACACATAGGCTTAAGACTTGTACTAGCCAGGTAAGTCTTTACATTTTGAGTGTTTTTTAATTTTTATTTTTTTAACAAAAACATTTTCCATAAAAAAACATAAACTGATTTTCTTTTTGAAAGAAAATAGTTATGTTTAAGATCAATATATTTTCCAAAAACTAAATCGTTAATTTTATTATCTTATTTCATTTAATATATGACTTGCATTAAGATTCATAAATAGTAATCTAATCGAATTATTTTTTAAACAAAACTTTAAGTAACGTGTCTTGGCATAAGGACCTTTTTATCAGATTAATCCATCTTTTTGATTTCCTTCTAAATCAAGGACTTCAAGGTGTTGTTGCTCTTTTTCTCGTGGTCAATATAGTTGTGATTTTGATAATCAAAGAAAAAATATCATTCATCATAAAGGGGAAGTTGTTCAACATTGTCGTAAATTGAATATATAGCGAGGGATGTTTTCTAAATAAATTCAAGAAATTTGTTTGTAACATTACAAGGTTACATTCAATAGATTGCTGTTTTTAAAAGAATAACATTCTACTTTTGCCAATTAGTATTACTGTAATTCTTGTGTTATGGTTTGTGCATAGTTTATGCTTTTATCTCATTTAAAAAACAAAAAATAGTCTGTTTTTGAGATTGGACCATTGATAATACACACTTTATCAAGTACATAAAGTTCAAGTAATTCTTTTATCATTTATTTACATTTACAGAATCAATTTCTTTAATTTCTTTTCAATGCATATCAGTTCTCTTTAATCCTGTTTAAACTAAAAATTTAGAAATCGTTTGCCCAATCCCATTTAAATCTTATGTGCAAGTAGATTTCTTTTCTTTAAAATTGCAGATAACACCTTCCAATTTGGATACATTATAGCAAAATATTAAAAGAATTCATGTATTTTATATTTTCTAATGTTAAAAAAATGGAATGTTATTGAAAAAAAAACCTTTTTTACAGAGTGGATATCTTTTCAAACAGTAGGTGGATTTTCATATTCTAAACAATATTTTCAACCTTTCTACCATAATATAAATTTAAAAAGATTATATTTTTTATATTTTGATGTAAACGTATTGATTCTGATACATGTATATATTTTTTTTGTTGAGTTAAAAATACATTTTCAGCAATTATTTTTATCAAAACCATAGTAAAAAAAAAATTGTCCACAAATGCTTCTGTATGAATTTTACAAATATCTTAAAGAAAATCTATACAGACTATTTAGTGGGCCAAAATCACGAGGCTGAGAAAACAGTCATCAAATAATTTTAGGTTTATCATTAGGACTTGTTTGTTGCTTGTGTCAAAAATTGAATTCTTGATATCAAAATTTGATTTTCTTAAATCAAAAATTGTATTTTTTAAGTCAAAAAATGAATTCTTATTATCAAAAATTCAATTTCTGACATAAAATGTAGGCACAATGATGCTGCTGTAACAAAGTTTATGTCGTTGGTTAAAATTTAAAATGTCGCCAAACTTCATATTCGTAAAAAGGGCCACATCTCAGAAGAAGTCAGTACTTTCTTAAAACAAATTGACAATACAACTATAAAGCGATACATAGAAGTGGAGGGTGACATAAAAGAACCTCAAACATTGCAAGTTCAGTTGTCTTAGATAGATTTAGTGATAATAAGAAATGGTCAGTCTAGCCTACAGACCTATTATTTACACACAATTACACTTTATTTTAAAATATTTCATTAATCCTCTGATGAAACTCAGCTGAATATAGATATCTTTTATCACAGCATTAAGTCCTATTTTTAATATCAAAACGAGGGGAGGGGTACTGGGTAACATTTGCTAATGTTATATGTGTCTTGTTTTACACAATATTGTAATTGATATAATGAAAGATGCTTTAGTCTTTGTTTCTTTTGATAATCTTGTATCTAAATCGGTTGCAATTAGTGAAATAAGTGATGAGTTGTATTGTATTGTATTCATTTTTTTATTTAAAGAGGGTAACCAATTCAGCAATACTGATCTTCCATGGGGCACTCTGACATGCATACAGACATTGATACATAATATCATATACAATGAACACAGAGGCAAAATTTACACTATATCAGAGATCATTTTAAACTATACACATTTTTTAACACAGGCTTTAAAGATACACATTCTGAAAATATGACTTTTTTTTAGTACTATCTCATATGAAATCAATCAAAATTGAACTTGGCTTAAGATCTAGTTTGAACCTTATAGGTTATATTTTGGTAAACTTAAAACCTCTGCAGGGTGGTTTTTCTATCATAACAACTGATCTAGAGACAATTTTGGTTATTTAGGGGAGGGGTAAAAGAAGAAATAGTATTATGACGAAGAATGATAACAGTCATTTATATTGTTTGAAGAATATTGACAACAACTAAAGAATAAAATTAAGGATGAAATAGAACATGGCAGCCAAATTTTGACCTTTTTTCACTATAAAAGGTTTGTCAAGATTATTTTACCACTTATGTTAAATAAACAAAGAATCAAATAAGCCAAATCAGAGATAATGGTAGATATGTACCTTGAGATATATGGTACCATAATATTGCTTGACTACACTCTTTAAAAATTCTAAGCTTGTGACTAAACAATGTTGAATGACTGGATTCTATGATGATATTTGAACAAAAAAAAACATTCTTTAGTTGGTGTTTAGCATTGGGGATAAGCTTTCTTTTTAAACATACTTGAAAGGTTGTTATGATTGTTTTCCTTGCCATCATTAAATTCAGAGGGCACCCAGTCGTGTACTTGACAGAATGTTTTTGCTTACGCAAGATTATTTCTGCTGAACAAGAGTTCTTTTGGTTAACTTGTGCTTTATATGAGAACTAAACTTCAGCAAAGTTGCCTTTGTCCTCGTCTATCATGTTGCAGAGCAATCTGCACAACTATTGTTTTTCTACATATCAGATTGAGACTTGTTCTTAAATACAATGCAATTTTATTCTTAAAAGATTTCCAGGTATTTTTTGAGCCAATGTAACAACTTTGAGCCAGCAAACTATTATTGTTGTGTTTCCTGATAATATCCCCGTTTTTTCTAGGAGGACTTGAATTTCCTCATTTTAACAACTTATTTGAAATTGTACTCTTCTTGTCAGAGACAGAAAACTGATAAACAAAAGAAATACCAATTTTCACAATTTTCAACATTGTATTGACAGCACTTTCAATCTAAAAAGGATGATATTCATACTATACTGTTGATGAAATGATTTAATGAAGTAGTTTTAATACTTTTTAGAGCAGTTTTGTGTAACCTCGCCCCCCGTTTTGATAGCGTCAAATTACGACATACATTTTCAATTTCGCTATTGATGTCACAATTTTGCTTGTGATGTCGTGAGTAGTCTGATTTTTCTTTTTATCCTTTTCAAGTTGTCCCAAAAATTGGATTTCCGTGATAAAAAGTGATATTAAAATTGTTCCCCAGTGACTTTGTTAATATTAAAATCATAATGTTAGACATTGTGCAACTTTTACTTAAGTATAAGAAGTCCAAAGTCCTAAGCTATAAGATGACACTTAGTATTTTTACCAGCAAAATAAATTGATATTCAGCATTAGTTTGATAAATGCTAAGATAAATCCAAAAACGTTCAAAAAGTATGTCAAGGTAACAATTCTGAAGGCTCACGAAGTTGCTAGAATGATAATACATGTATGATTAAACAAAATGTCTTTTTCGAAATAGAGGTTACATTTGTTCAAACCTTAAGCTGTAAAACTTTTAAAAAAGTTGAAGGTCACTTGTACATTTTTAAAGATGAAAATACTTTGTTAGGCCCTGATGCCTTGGCGTAACTGGCCATTACCTTACCCTATAGCAAGTTTAAAGTGAATAACTTTGATATTTTAGATACCATAAAAAATACCATAAGAATAAAACGAAAAAGATTCATTCCTTCAGATATGAAGAAATCTGCTTCCACTCATCAGGTAAATGAGTCTGTAGAGAGGAAACCCAAAACAGAAATTGTTAGAAAACGGAGAGAAACTACTAATGGATTAAACCATTGCGAAGTGAAGAAAAGGAAAACAACTACAGGTAAGTATTTCAATATGCCTTTAACAAAGGTAGATGATGTAATGTAAATTGGCAATCGTTTTGTTCATCAAAAATATGTTGGCTTCGTTTGAACTTTAGAAACTGTGACATCTTGCTTTATTCTTCTTGTTATTTTTCTTCTAATTTTTTAAGTTATTTCCTATTTTTAGGAGGGATAAATTGGATCATGGAGTTGAATCAAAAACAAGGGATCCATTATATTAATTCATGATACTAAAAATCTTTTTTATAAACAGAAACTGACCCTTCTGAAGGCATGCAAACCCGCAATAGGGCCAAATTAGAAAAAGATAATGTGCAGGTAAATGTTTTGTAGTTGTCGAATCCTCTTGCTTGCCATGATTCAAGCATCTATGCTAAATCATATTTTTTGCAATGTCCTTAAAGTAGAACTTCCACTAAATTTAAGATTCTGAATAAACAGCATTTTCCAATTTAGAAGCATATATTGAAGCTATACTGTTGATGAAAAAAATTAATAAAACAGT
>JAVSBT010499296.1:0-20034 GCA_033118115.1 Pharyngocirrus eroticus
TTCCTCTTTTGCCCTATATATTACAAAGGAGCCAATAAGGGCTAGTCTGGATATTGTCTGGTAGTGGGTTTTGGTTTTTTTTTCTTTTACAACAGTTGTATACATGAAAAATTACACATAATATAAAATATCTTTTTGTGTTTTGTTTTAGGTGAACAGATAGTAAATCATATTCCAAACTGTAATCTGTTGACAAATAAGCTAGGGTTAATCAACAGTTTACAGGAATTTGAGCGTGTTCAAACTTCTTTGAAAAAAGGAAAAAGAACACTGTTATCAGATTTTGTGCCAGAAACTTACAGACTTGATGATCCAAGGGATAGGGATAGCTTCTTTGATACATACAAAGGTAAGATATTATCAATACTATGAAATGGAAGAGTATGTGATTATTGGCGCATCATAACCAGTGACATGTTGATAGTGGAAAAGGTTAATTCATTGGATTGAAATTAAGTTTTGCACTTGTGGGATAGAAAAAGACTTTTTTTTTTAAAGCTGTAAATGGGTCACCCTTTTACTCCTGGGAAATTATTTGTGCATTGCAATAACTATGGATGGAATGATAATAAAAGACGATTCATATCATAATTCATTCACATTTTTGCATTTCCACACCCTTTTTAATTCTTTGGTTTACTAGATTCTATTTGCAAGGTGAATTTGGTTATTATTTCATACTACTGATTAACTACCATAATCCGAAGCTTCAATAGATATAGTATACAAGATTTTATTCAAGTTTTTATAAGTTGAGTTGTAGATTGATTAATTTACATTGGAAATACTGAAAAGGTTGCACATAACAACAGCAGAAGTCTTAATAAGATATCGATTTTAATTATGTTATTCGGTCACCATGGCAATTAGCATAACAATTGTAAGCTTCATTGATGAAATTTAATCAGCTTCCAGCATGGTGATGGCTGTTGATGTGGATTTCTTCAAAACAAAATTGCTGCAACATTTTTTCAAATACTTGAAAGGTTTCTCTAGTCAGGAGAGAAAATCACATTGATTTTGAGTTTCTTATGGCTGATTAAGGCCCCAGATGTAATTCCTAGTCTATTTTGGAAAGTGCTGAACAGAAATAATTAGAGGCCGACATTCCCTCAAGTGTTTATGGCCACACCCCTACACTTTAAATTACCCATTTGGTCACTTTTTCATAAAAATGTGTTTCCTCTAAATAAAATTTTCAATTTCAATCAATTACAGACTTTTGTGTAATGGGGCTGAAAAGTTAAATGTACAGGAAATAGTTTTCCATAATACAAAAGCAGATTTCTAGTTCTTAAAGTTAAACTTTTAAAAATGAGTTTAGGAATTTAGCTTTTTTCAAGCAATTGGATACCCACTGTCTCTAAGAGAAAAAAAGAAGAGAAGGAGAATTCTGTAAATTGTTCCAAGGTCTGAGACATGATGTTATTAGTAGTTTATTATAGTACATTGTACATCACAAACCACTATAGTAGTAGGCCCTTCAGGTTGGAAAGTTTTTACAATACACACACATATCAACCTTCACTATAGGCCCAAGTTAAGTTTTCAATTGATCAATAAATATAAGAACATATTTACACATGACAAAATACATCAATATTTAATATAAAAGAAATGCAGAAATTGAGCAGTAATTGCAAAAAAAAAGTCATTATAAATGAGCGTTTAGTGTTAAAATAGAAAGCAATTGTAATACTTTAATGTGAATCACGCAATGCTAATGTTCATTGGTATACACTTTCAAAAGAGATTTATCATTAATTGAATGTGATTATATCAGACAGTCAGCAATCATTTTACCAACCCAATCAATAGAATGGATAGCTCAATCAGAAATTTGTTTGAATTTCCTTTCATCATAGCAACGACATATCAATTTGAGAGTGGGCTATATCATTGTGCATGTATGTCAACATGTATAAATGAATCATGTACAGTATTCCCTTGGTTGAAATTATTGATTGTAATTCACTAATTGTATTACTTTTAGATATCATTGTTATGTATTGGAAATATTAATGTATGCATATAATTGATATAGAGGAATCTATTTTTTTCTCCAATCAAACATTTTAGAGCTTTTTGTTGGTGTTAAAAATATTTTTAGAAGTTATAAAACCTTTATAACTTATTTTCTATTTATATAATATAATGGTTATTGTTTTTAAAAGTGACTCTTGATTGATTAAATTAGTTCTTTTTATCAAATGACAGAAGATTATTGAGTATTCAAAAGTCAGTATCCTTTCCTTAAGAGAACTAGTATATAGCTGAAAATCCAAAACCTAATGCCCATTGTGTCTCTTTGATTAGAAACAAAAACTGAATTTTTCCTTGTGTTTTATTCTTTTAGAAGGAGAAATATGGATTTGTAAACCCACTGGCAGAAACCAAGGAAAAGGAATTTACCTTGTCCGCAATGTCGAGGAGATCAAAGATTTGGTAGCCAACCATGCTGTATTACAAGCTCAAGATAAAGATAAAGGAAAACCCCAAAGGCCCCTCAACAGGGTCATCCAAAGGTGAGTCATATCAATCAATCAATAAGTTACATTTTCATTGTATTTGATTCTATCATGAATATTCTTAAGTGTTGATCAAGTATATTTACATATATTGACACACTTACATCAAAGTGTCAAGTCAGAAGTTTTTGTAATGACCTATGACCTGATCCAAAAAAGATATGATCTTAATATTAATCTTAAAAAGTTAATCTATTTTATTTAAAAAAAACAAATATAACAATCTAATGGAAAATATCTTATACCTGAAAGAGGCCAATAGAATATTGAATAAGAGATTTTATTGGAAAATGAATTTAAAGTAATTTTGTAAGTACTGTATTATGTATTTACTGGATTTTCCAATTGCACTTCATTTATTTTCAATGTCATCATCTTATAATAAATTAATATACTAATACTATACATGTATATTTGATACATAATAATGGAAGAAGTATAAGCAATTTTACCCTACTAATATCAATGCTGAAATCACAGCAATAGCTTTTCTCAAGATCATTAAAGTCTAATAAAGGGCACACAAGGTTTTAGACGGAATTACAAGGCTACGGTTCTAAATACAGACTCATTTTGTTGAATGTGTGTAGGCCAACTATTTTGTCACATCTTCTATACATCACAAAAACAAACAAACTTCTCATAGATACAGCATGCATCCTTGTATGATTTAGTACAGTAAGGTCATTATTTAGGGTCATAAATAATGTATGTAAGGTCAAGGGTTGGTATAGGATAGCTTTTGAGGTTGCCGGAGCCAGTTTTTTATAATGAAAATATAGTAAGGTATCAAATAGCAGTAAAACCAAAGAATAATACCATTGGGTTTAAGTTCTGACTGTTTAAGTTTTATTGCATGGATATGGTTTGGAGAGATAAATGGATATTTTGTTGCTTATTGAAAGTGTATTGTCTTGGTTGAAAAGAAATGCCAAGGAATGGGTGTACATGTATATAATATTTGTTAGGTTCTAGGGATTTTACAGGCATATGTAGTGTACAAATAAATATAGCTTATCCTTACCCATGGCATATACAGTGAGTACTACGATGTAGTAAAAAAATATGGATTCAAGAATTAAGATTGATATCATTTATACCATAACTCTGAAAGACAGCTCTTATGACAAGTTTAATATTCATATCACAGCGTCACAAACAAAGGAAAACACAGATTTTTTAAATGTTTTTTATACAAACCACAAATGTGTCATTCATTCTTAGCATAAAAAGAGAGAGAAACATAGAGACTATATTGTATATGATAAGTATTCATTTCACATATGACATAGAATGATAGATAGATCTGTACATGTGAAATGAATAGCAATATTTCTGTGGCCTTAAAATCACAAGTACTGAAACAAACTTTGCATTGTCCTCAAGATGTTAAACCGTTTTGAAAAGAATGGTCGTTAAAGTAAGGTATTTTATTTATAACTTGACCAAGTGCCAAGCTCATTGTGAATACTAGTACTCAATAGGACATAAATCTGGCATTCACTTTATAAAGTTTATTACTATAGAGTATCTCCATCTGGTGTTTATATCATAAAATTGCCTAAAAAGCAAAATGTGAAGGAAAAGCATGAGTCAATATTTATAAATATTTTCAATACCCACAGTATGGATTTAAGTTAATGCCTACAGAGATGATACTGCATGTATTGAAGACAAGATAGCAATAAGATTTATTCAAAAACTCCAAATCTTGGACTTTTATGGCCTTTTACTTGAAATTGATTTTACCATCATTATTTAATTCAGCTCTTCTTTCATTACAGATACATTACAAATCCAATGTTACTGAATTCCAAGAAGTTTGACATCCGTGCGTACATGTTGATTGCAAATATGGTCCCTTATTTAGTGTTATTCCACAAAGGATATGTTAGACTGTCAATGTATGATTATGATGGAGACAGTGACAACCTCATTGCTCATCTCACAAACCAGGTATGTTTAGATTAGCAGTGAACCTTTTCTTATTGTCAATTGGCCATCCTTGAAACAATTCTGCATAGCATTAAATCCTTTTGTCAGTTCTTTAAAATATGGAAATGACATGATAAGTATGACTAAAGTTTGTAAAAAGATGAGATGGAAATAAAAACAAAACCAGTACCAGCTGATAATTTGATATTCAAAAGCAAGAAAGCTACTCCGAATAAGTTCATTTTGAATTTATTTGCAAATTTTCGTTTGCAAATAAATTCAAAATGAACTTATTCGGAGTAGTATTCTTGCTTTTGAATAAAAACAATGTAGGTCTTTTTTTCTTTGGAAATGAAAGAAAAAATCAGTACTGTGTAATGGTATTTTTCAATTTTTCTTTTTAGTTTATTCAAAAGAAAGACCCTGACTACAAAGACAAGAAGGAAGAAACTGCATGGAGCATGGAAAAATTCAATGAGTATATCAATGATAATGTAGCTCCTGAAAAAGGATTAGAAAAAGATTGGGTCTTAACAACATTAATGGTAAGAGATTAGGCTGACTATGTTAAACTTAAAATAAGTGAGGCCATTCCAAATTGATTAGTTGGTTGATGGATGCAACCAGAACATTTTTTGGCAAATTTTAATTCTACTATTTTTGTAGGCTTGTAAACATACATTTTCAGTTAGAAATAGAGAATTACAAAGAGGTTTTTTTTAACATTACAAGATATTACTATTCCGTGTATTCCCTTCTTTCTGTTGTTTTGATGTAGAAGGCCCAGTGTAGTTTAATTTAAGTTGAGATGAAAGACAATTGGCTGGCCAGGCAATATTTTTATGCCAAGAAATCCATCTTCCAACAAATCAATTTGGAATGGCTTTGACAAAGTTTCTTTTTCGGTTGCAAATTCTTCAATTCAGCTATCTGACATAAATGCCCTTTATTTCTTTTACAGACCAAGATGAAAGCTTATTGTACATATTGCTTCAATGCTGTCAAACATAAAATGCAACAAAAGATTGGGTATTTTGATCTGTATGGTCTTGACTTTATGGTGGATGAAGATATGAAGGTAAAAAACTCCTTAGTTTTGAATATGATATGATATCATTCTATTTCTACATAATCTTTTGACATGAGGACAATGTTTAGATTGCCTTTCTTAAATGCCTTTTAATTTTTCAGGTGTGGCTGATTGAAGTTAATGTCAATCCCTGTCTTGCTATCAATTGTGAAGCCTTGAAGGATGTAGTTCCTGGTATTGTGAAGGAAACAATACGTGAGTAAATTTAAGAAAACACTTCGAAAGTATAAAATGATAATTCTATTGGCTTATTTAATTGAATTATTGAAAGTGCACAAATGGACCTTATAAGCCTATTTATAAGAAAATTGAAATATGTAGGTATTAGATATAAAGTGCGATGGATATTAAAGGTCAGGTTTGCAGCTTAGATCAGTATGTGAAATTAATCATTTTTGTCTTATCTGATTTCAGATTTAGCCATAGAATGTTTTGAAAAGAGTCGCAAAGGTAGACCATTAATGCCTTTGAACTCTTTGAAGGGATTTCAAATTCTACATAACGGGAGCAGTGGGAAAGGAGGTGCTAATGGAAGGCGTTCAGATGCCAGCCCAACACGACCTTTAAGGTCAACATCCCCTGTCAGAAGGACACAAAGTCACTCTCCACAAAAAGAGAGTGGAGGGAATTCAGAAAGTTCTCAAAGAACCAAAGCAAACCCAAATCTGAATCAAAATTCATCCTTAAGAGGTGGTGTCAGACCCGCAGCCACACAAAGAACTGCACCACCGCCCTTAGCTAATTCAGCTATATCTGCACGCTTAAGTAATGGGCAGCCTGCTTATGCTAATAGAATCACAAAACCTATGCCTCCACCACCACAAAGACAAACATCTACATTTGCTAAACCTGCTGCCAACAATGATAAAACTAAGGATGCCAAGACCCAGAGCAAATCTCCAACAGTAAAGTCAAAAACAAGCCAAGAGAGCAGAGATGCATTACCGCCAAAAGTGGAGAAGGAAAAAGAAGCAGACAAAAAGGTTGAAAATAAATCTAGTAAAACATCAGAAGAAACAGTTTTAGCTGAAGAAGAGAAAACGGACAAATCTGAAAGTTCTAAAGTAGAGACAGACGAAGAAAAAGAACAAAAAAGAACAAAAGAAGAAGCAACAAAGGAAGGAAACAAAGGAAGGAAATCTCCACAAAATGCAGATAAAAATGGAGAAAAAAATTCAAAGACACAGGCAAGGAAATCGACATCATCGCCTGTTGCTAAGCAGCCGGCATCTCCTCCAGAGCCACAGAAAGGAGGAAACCCTAATTCAGCGGGAAAGCCTCAAAGTAAAACAGTGGGATCAAATCAAAAGAACTCCAAAACAAGTGCAGCACCAATGCAAAGAACTCCGTCCAAGGCTTCAGTAGTTTTCAAATCAGGCAATAGTGTCCCATTCCAGAATTCTGCCCAAGGGCACAGAAAGAGTCAATTTCCATCTCTTTTAGATTCTCCTTATGCAGAGACTCAAGTCACATTGAAAATGACACACGAGGATAAGAATAGACAAAAAAGTGGAACAACAAGAAAGGCCACAAATGAACAAGGGTCTAGAGGCAGCTGAGTGGGGAATAGCGGAACAGCTGAAAACAAATCAGTGCTGACAATCCTCTATGGAATATCCAGACACCACAAAAAGTAGTGCCATTATTAGAGTGTAGTAGTATTATGAGATATTTGCCACAGTTTATGGGTTGACAGCACGTTTGAATATATGTTTCATAAAATCAAAGGTTCTATAAAGTAATTAAAGAAAGCTAATTATTGTATAAGATACGTACATGTATAAATATTTTAATGCAATTTTATGGCATATTGATTTGGTGCATGACATAGCATGCATCATATTAAGGGTCATGTTTTTTTTTTAATATGATGCATATAGTGATTTGTTACACCATCTGCAAACATGCTCTTTATCCTTTAGGATACTATTTGTAAGCTTTTACTCGATGTCTGTGATATGAATTTTATTGCTGAATAGACTGTGATGTTGCAAAATAAACCATTTACATTCATCACCGTCATACTTCTTGAGAAGAAAATCAAATTATAATCAGGAGAAAAATATTTCAGTATTCATTGAATAATTACTGTGCAGTAAAAAGAATAAATGTGTCTCAAATGTCAAAATTGTGCCTATTATTTTAAAGGACCCCTTGATTAAATTTATAAACTATATAATGGCCAGCTATCTGTCCGACACCTGAATTGTTTACTCCTCTCCCTTTAAATCATTGGACATAGCGGGGACCCGGATCCATTCGTAGGCATGGACTCTTTCAGTCTGTAGTACAGCAGTGCATACACAACTAGTCTAGATATCTATTTTTAGACGCACTGTCCAAGATGGCCAAGATTGATCAAAGTGTACAAAATATCCCATGTTAAATATTTTATACCTGAATATAGATTTACTACAGGGGTACTTTAAGACAGACTTTTTGGCATTTACATGAAGCACAATTTTAGTATTTCATTGGTTGGTATTCTTGAAAATATCAACAAATATTTCTTAACTGAAGACATGTATACATGGACAGTTTGGTATTAAGTCTTTGAAAAGAAACTACTTATTTCATGTCTTTAACTGTGCATGTAAAGTGAAATGTGATATTTTCAACATAAATTGTGATAGATATGTCCTAGTTTAGGAAAAATAGCAAATGGCATTGCTTAATTCTTGAAATCTTTAATAAATGTCATGAAATGAAACAGAATGAAAAAGAAAACCAGAAATTGGATCGATAAAAAGGTCTAATTTTGTATGAAGACTTCCAATGAAAACCATTATGGGAGTTGGGAGACTGATGTGAGGCTTTCTTTCACAATATTGATTTGTAGAATTAGAATGACTTATGTTAGTCCCATTTCTTTGATTGATCCTTTATAGCCTTGACCTTGTTTTGATGTTCAACCAATCAACAATCTTCAATTTGAAATAAATCAAGGGCCTTGACGGCTTAATCTATATAGCTAATACATGTAGTTGGAACTACCTTCTCTGTTTTTTTGAGGATAGTGTAGTTATTGGGGGTTAAAAGATTTTGTTGTCAATATTTGATAATATACATGTATATCTATGGGAGAGAATGGAGACCTTAAATAATGGGGAGAGTATACATGTATATGTAAAGTTTTCTTACAAAGTTACATTTGTTTAGGAGTTGTTAGTATTTGAGGTATTGTTTTACCAAATGCTTTTTACATACATGTAGCCTTTATCATGTTATATTGCTTTTGTTATAAACTGTGTGTAAACAGGAAAATAAATCAAGAATCAGAAGATACCATGATTATATTATAAAAAGTTGTACATACTTGTTTGGTCTGTGATATAGAAATTACATTTACCATCTGTGATAGAACTTTAGTGTTAGCGTAATGTAGCAAACAGTATTCATAAATCATATAGTATTCAATTAAAAAAGATACCACAAAACCAGTCCTATCCATATTTGAGCTTTGGTCACAAGATGGAGATATTGTTATTGAAATTTAATCCTGAATAAAGCTGACTTTCCTGACAAATATTGGTTTATTTCAATGAGTGTACTTGAAGAATTGTCAAAGGTACGTAGCCAAATACATGCAAACACTAACAGTGACATCGTTATTGGTCTAATATGTGATGGCTACTTTATGAATAAGTAAAATGTCAATAGATGTGTGGACATTTTTGAGTTTCATTATTATGAAAGGACATATTATATTGATAAACTGACTAAAGTTATTTATTTTTATCATTCATAATTAACAATAAAGAAATTCTTTAACAGTCCCAAAACGTAGGGAACTGATGTAGACAATTAACTAAGAGGTTACAAAAAAGTCTAAAAACACAATAATAATGAAGTTTAATTCATTTGAGTTAATTGTTTATGCGTGAACTTTATTCTGTTTTTAGTCATTATTTCTTTAATGGATTATTACATGAAATAAAGAAAACAAAACAAGACTAGTATACAGGTTTACAGGTACACAGTACATTTTCTTTTTTCTACTGAGTACTGTTTATCTAATTATTATTCAACAATGATAAATAATATAATTTTTTAACAGAGAGTATGGTACACTTGGGATAACCTGCAAAACGATCACATTTAACATGATCAAATCTACATTTTCTGCAGAAATTATTACATTTTTTGAAGCTATGTATATAGCATTCAGCCTGAGAGTACACCTTTTAGCACTGATTGGCATCAGATGGAATTTGTGCTTCCTGGAAGTGATACATTTTATTTTAGATCTTTCAATCTAAATGAAGAAATCATGTTCATTCTATGACACCTTGAGCAAGACATCATATTTTTCTGTTGGAAGCTTTCATTCTTTCTTTGTTCTGTAGAATCTTCAAAGATTTCACACACAAAAATCCAGTTATAAATATAAAATCCCACAAAGTTATTCCCAAAGTGTGTAACTATAGCAACCATAGTAAACATAACTTAGGGGCACGGATAATGTTTTTATTGGCCTGTGAGCTTATTACTCACTACTATGAGAGCAAAATGAAATGCTTTGAGATACTTTATTGGAAGTCATTTTAGCACAGAGTAAACAGATTGATAAGTAACTGTCTCATCTAAGTCATCAGACATCTATTTCTATCACAAGATACTCGTTAGCATTATTTCATTCATTTTGGAATATAAATCTTTTCATTTTTTTCAAGCAGAAAAAAATAATGATCCATCTTTTCATCAATTTGTTAAGCTTGGGTGAGTATATTTTATATTTTAATTTTGGAATAAAGGTCCTATAATATTTGAACAGTTTTGGCATAAATCAGTTGAATAGTCTCATGTTAAATCTTGTGTTGAACTGATTGATAGGTTAGTTGGTTGATTGATTCTGATATTACTGTATTTTTTTAATATAATTTGATGTAAAAAATATTTTTAATGATTACTATTTATTCAAATATGTTTCGAAAAGTGAATATATGTATTAATTATTTTAACAATATATAGAGCCTGCCAGTGTGAATTAAGTTTTGTCATATATATACCCCAAATTGGCCATTTGATAAGCAAAAACAGAATAAAGATCTTTATCAGTGTATTTCACCTAAAATCAAATAATGTAAAAATGTTAAAAATTGGCAATATGACATGTACACAACTATGTTGCTCTCTTAAAAACGAAATTTGACTTGAATTTTTTTCTCTTGTATAAATATAAGAGGAGATTTGCAAACATTGGCAGAAATAAGGTTAAGAAACTATTGATTTATGCTTTCAAATTAACAAAATTCTGAGCACATTTTAATGCAATAATTTGTAAACTTCCTTCCTTGTGTGGTATGGAGGGTCAAATTCAAATATTGGGGTCATCTGTGATCTGAATTCCACATAATCAAATTTTCTTTCAAAAAGGGTATTCATTTGTTTGGGGCTTTTATTTAAATTTAGTGTCAATCAAAGATGTCTAAAAACTTCACCTATCATGCAAGCCTCTAGTTATAATTATAGTGATAATATTTTATTTCATGTGAATAAAATTAACAAATTGAACATAATTATATTAATTGAACCGAAGGCTCTCAGAAAAGGCTAAACTTAACTAGGTAGCCCCTCCCCCCTTCCCAAATATGAATTCAGTAAGAGCCAATCTTTGTTTCAAATTTTAAGCTGTGGCAATAGAAGCAGGCCAGAAGACTGGTGCAGGGGTTGTTATAACTTATAGCAATACAAATCTACAAGCAAGAAATCCTTTCGAAGTAAGTTTGTTTCTTTCAAAAGAATTTCTTCTGTCACTTTATCTTGGAGGTCTTTTTTGCATGGGCTAAACTCCTATACCTATTTAGAATTGTTGTTTTAAATAGGTTAAGAAATTGAACATTTATCTATTTGACATGTTTGATTGACTAGTAATCATGGCATTTTTTCCAGTTTTCATGCACACCCCAAAATACTGAAGCCAATGGCATGCTTCAAATTGTCAAAACCAAAGTAACCTGGTCAGATGGAGAACTCGCGCCACCTGCTGGAGTTTTCTACATTGCCAATGGCACTCAGATCAATCCTGGAATTCAAGCTAGAACAGACCGTTACAAAACAAAAATTAATGGGGATACAGTCACAGTCACTGTTTCTGGTATGGCTTACCTGATTATTTCATTTAATCATGGCTCCATTCTCTTGATGTTGGGACATTATTATAATTTATAATAATGTCGCAACATTATTTATTATAGGGGTGTTTGAAAATTGGGATGAAAGCAGTCCTTTTTAAGTTTTTATATATTATAACAATTAAGTAACGGTATGTATATAATATATTAAATTACAATTAATAACATATGAAATCTTGTTAATTATAAGAATGATAAGCATCATAAAGAAGATGTTTTTTTGTCCAAATTTTGAAGAAAAAAAAAGACTCAACATCGACATTTATTCCAGACTTTAATGAAAAAAGTAATCAAGATCATATAAATTGTATAACAAAATAAGTTTGTACAGTTCTCTTTATTTCTCATCCCTATATTTAGATGCACAGCCTCAAGATAGTGGCTTTTGGGGTTGCAGATTCATCCCCTTACATATCGACGATATTATTCCTGATGTTGACATACGAATCTATGGTTTGTACTCGTTTAATATCAAGGTTGATATAGCAAAACATAAAGTATATTTTTTATTGTCTCTTCAAATTTTAATCCAGTTACTTCTACTCATTCCCCCCTGGCTTGCCTTGTCTAGCATGGGATCCTCTAAAAAAATGACCTTATAAACTGAAGATAGTTGAGACAACAGTAATATGGGATAACTACACCTTTGTTAGGGACCTGAGGAGGGGTGAGGGTCAATCTTTTCATTTTCACATTTATTGAACTTCCTTTTGTTTTTTATAGGTTCCTTGGATGCTTTGCAACTCTATAAAGTTGAACCTAGTGGTGAAAAGATAAGTCTGATAGGAGATGACTCCACTAAAGTACCTCTTACAGAAGGTCAAAAAACTTCAATTGTGTGTCAACTCAATTACACCAACTTTATGCCAAAAGCTTCTATTTTCTTTGAAGGAAAAAATATCACCCAAGATTTTTTGGTTACAAAGTCTGAATATTCAAAGAAAATTTATGACGGTGGACTCCTATTTAGGACAGCAAGTCTACAACTAAGCAACGATGAGTTCGTCCCAGAATCTATGCATCATGGGAAAAAAATTCAATGTATTGCAGAGGGAAAGTTCGAGCAGCTAGCCGTTGATTCAATCCTCTTTGTACAAGGTATCTTGAGATAAAATAAAAAATATTTTAAATATTATTATTGTCAATGGGTGATCAAATCTACAATCAACTATTTTGTATTCTGTTATAGTGTATTTGATTACTACAGTACTAAAGGTGAAGGTTAGATAGTGAAAACTTAAAATCATCACTAATTACATTTATTTTCATACTGTTTCATAATTGAGTTTCCTTTTATCTATATTTAAAGGTCCTCCCCATGGAATAACTTGTGAGAAGAAGGTCTATTCGGTACAGCAGAGAAGCACTCATGTGCAGATGACATGTAGTGCCATATCTCTTCCCTTTGAGAAACTTGAATGGAGAGGCCCAAATGGGTTATCCATAAAGGCTCCAGGACAAGTCCAAAACAAACGACTCACTGTGACCCTTGATGTACATGAATACCATTATTGCAAATTTAAATTATGAACTTTGAACAGAATTTTTAGAAAATAACTTACTATAATATAATATATAAATCGTGATTTTCTTGACCTTTGAACATTGAAATTTACGGATATTTATCCCCCTGAATAGGAAAGATGGAATTTATGATTACTTGAACCAACCTACATCAACTTGCTTTAATTTTTTTCAGCACGATGGAGACCATGTGGCTTCCTCTTTGACCTTCACTGTCCTTGAAGACAATGACTTTGGAGACTACTCATTTGTTGTCACAAATACATTTGGGAGAGGAATTGAATCACTGAAAATTGAACCATGTAAAAAAAACCTTTGCATTTACATTGAATGAGATTAAGTATGGTTGGCAAAGTATTGTTTTTGCTTAAGGAATTAATAAGGACAAACATTAATGTTCATGTAGTATTTGGCAATGTATACTTCAAATTGTAGCTGATTTGTGCTATGAAGTATAATTTTATGGTAATATAATTCTTAATTAATCTTGCATATTCATGTCAGAACAGTCATACATAGTACATAACTGTATTCCTTAAATTTGAAAAAAATAATTTAAGACTTTTTAAGACTTTTCAAGGCTGCGCAGACACCTTGTAGAGCAGTGAACTCTGAAAGCAAGTGAAAATAAAATCACTTGTAAAATTCTCCACATTAGAACCAGGGGCAATCCAAGCTAGCACACTATGCATTTAGCCATTAAAGCTTTTAAATTATCATTTCAGCATTCTCTACAGCAACTCATCAAGTATACAGCTTTGCATTAATGAAGATACTGGTGGTAATATGGATTCTGTGGTGAACAAAAGATGCACCAAAACAGTCCCAAAGCAATGACACTGAATTATGAAATCAAACCTAACATGCCTGCCATCACCATCCCTTACCATCAATATTATAGAATATTAAGCTTCACTGGTAAGCTATGGTACACTTAACATTTTCAGGTGAAAATAAATTCTCTCAGAGCTAGCACTTTTCTAAGTAAAATATGTACATATCTATAGCTTTTCCACTATAAATCTATAATAAGTATAATTTGCAGAAACAGAATTCATATTAATTGTCTGAAGGTAACATAGGTAGATGTAGATGTCATCTATGAAAATTTGCAATAAAATGAATAAGTTATTCTGATTAGCATTCATTGTATCAATTTTGAAGTTATCAGCTGATATTGATATTATTAAGGTGCCTCAAACCAGTTTTTCAGATGTGTTAAAAAATTATAGTTTAATGAATTAATGTGTGCCATATGTATGTGCTTATTTTGTCTTGTTCTTTACATATTTGCAAATCTTCAAAGATATTGTATCAAACTAAAGACATGTTTACATTGTCGACTTCTCTAGCAAAGATTTAGCTTTGACTTTAAATCTAAATTTATAATCCTTTGAAGTGACTTCAAGTCAATCAGTTAATGTTGTTAACTAAAGGCCTGCTTACATTGAGTTGCTTGAAAGTGACTTTTTAGTTACAAATCTTTGAAGCATTTCAGTCTAATACAGTTGGGATTTTGAAGTCTGTCTACTCCACAATGTAAACAGGGCTTTATGGAGACTACCCTTATAGTATGTTAAAAAGATTAATTGTAATTGATAGGGTAAATTCTAAATATGTTTATTAGCTGTTTTATTACTACTTCATTTAATCGTGTATGTATATGTATGGGCATTTTAATTGGTACAATAGAAAAACAAAATAAAGAATAAAGTAACTTGTTCTTATTTTATTGATGTCTTGTTCTTTGTTACAGAATGTTGTATGAAGTAGACCAATTCAAGACGTATTTTATAGACATCAATGGGTTTTTTCTTCACCTGTATTACGTTGATATATTTCAAACTTGTACCTCACACCATTTTCTTCCTGTATTTCACTCTCAATTTCTCCATTTCTAAAATAAAGAACAACTATTAAGTGGCTTTAATAACTACTTTTGTGCCATATTTTATTTATACTTGGGGTTCAATGACAGAAAACCCTGTGACCGAGATCCTGATAGGGAATACAAATATTTATTTGATCAAGACAATTATTTTTTTTCCTAATTTCCGTTCTAAAAACCTGGCCTTTACAGAAAACAGACATACATACATCAAAGCTATTTTAGGATTTGATACTTACACTGTAAGGAAATAGTCCTCTTCGAATTTTGGAAAGAATCTATCACACTCAAAACTTGAAAACAATCTTGTCAAGTGTACATGACTGCAAAGAGGGGATTTGACAGCTTCCTGAAAATATCATAAATATTTTATATCTCAAATGAATCACTTTTTAAAATTAAATTGCAATCTCACAAATGATCTTATGATAAACCTTATAATGTTCCAATCAACACTGACACATTCCTGGTAGTCAACATATTGAATTTTCAGAAAAAAAATGTCAAAAATTAGCATTATGGCTTGACACATGATTCACATTGGCCACAAAACATGGAGCCATAGTTTTATATGGGTTTAAGTATCTTTTATAATTTTTGTCTCAGTAAAAGAAAGTATTTCTTACCTCGTAAACTCCTTGTCCTCCCATAATCCAAATCTGTTCCACTTGATGACACAATGGTGGTGACATAGATATTGAAATGGCATCTTGAAAACTATTGGCTAAATAATGGACATATTCGGGGCATGTTCTGTATGAAATAAACCACAATACATTACAAAGTCTTTATGTTGGAGCTTTTGGTCAAGATATCTGAGATTTTTTTTCAATAAATCCTAAAACTTAAATGTAATATGTATGGCCAAACTTGTAATACAATGGATTAATATGAGGTCAATTAATCCATTGTATTACAACCACTATAAGGGCTGGACTTGAGTTGGTCTGACTGGAAAGGTGGTCAAATTATCATCATGTGAATTTTATCTATGGGCAAATTTGGCCTGGTTTTTAGAAGTCAAAGCTGAAATCATCGTATAATCTCTAAGAATGATGGATGAGAGTTAAATTTCAATCAAACTTCAACAGGTAAGTTTCGTTTAATTTTTCAAATCATCATAAACCAGAGTCAATTATTGAGTTCTTCATCTAGTGGATGACAAACTGAATCAATAACTCTGGCTTGAGAGGATTAGGTTAAAAAGTGTTTATTTAAAAAAAGATGGTCTCTGAGAGAGAGAGATGAAAACAACATTTAGAAATTATAAATGATAATTGTTTTATGGTAAAAGTTTTTTTCTTACTTCAATGTAGTTGAAATTACAATGTTTATAACGTCAGGTCTTGATTTTACTGGTAATTTAGCAGCATCCCATGTAAGCCTTCCTCTGATGTTGACTATCTTCTTTCCTTTATCACAAGGGCTCCCTGTTAATTTGGTGTAATATTGACAATCCTTGCTGAAAACCAATACACAAAAACAAAATCATATCAATATTTCTCAAAGCAAAAGTTAAGCACAACAAAAAAAAGAGATTTCAATTCAGGTGGATTATAACATAGTAGCGATTTTAAAAGGCTGTTTAAAATCTAAAAGACTTACAGAGCCTACACCTTTTACATAAGTTGCTTTAAGAGTTCTGGTATAAAGTATAGGGTAGCGGTATGCCATCACCTCCCTCTTGGTGCAAGTGCTTGAAAGAACTCAACTGTGTGTCGATTTACGCTTTTTTTGTTGTTTTTTAATTCTTGTTACCTTAAACTTGGCCAGGGCAAGGCATTATCTCTACCAATTCCTCTGTACAATTCCATTGCAGCAATTACTTTGAAATATGTGGGATGCTTCAGATCGAGAGATTTCTATAAAAGATTATTCAATAAACACATCCATGCTTAGATTTTACTGCTTTTTTATGAATGCCGAACATATATAAAAATGATTTTTTAAATAAATATCAATTGCATATACATATCCTTTAATACTGTGAAATGTGTAATGATTTTTTTTTAAAAGTGAAAGGCTTTGCTTGTAGTGACAGAATTTTCTGGTATTAAAAAACATGTTTTAGCTTGTTACATTAAAAAGAAAATTCATGAATCAAGAGCAAATGCTGCTATACTCTATTCTGAAGTTGAATATGAATTTTCCATTTGAATAATTATGTAACCTTGGTATTTACACTTATATAGTTCCTATATTGTACTCACTATTGTACAGCTTTACCTTAAATGATATATGTTCGAGTGGGCAGAAAGATTAATCTTAGATAGATCACTGTCAGAAGTTAAACATGGAAACAATTTACCCCACGAATAAACTTCTATTTCTAATCAACACGTCTGAATTGGTAACCAAAATAATGTGCAAACTCAAGACAGGCAATTATGTATGATACTTTTTAAGATTACTTATATTTAGAAGTAAAATGTTATGTTGTTTTACATAGATGACTTAAAATCATGCACCCAATATCCTTTTAAATCCATTGTTTGCTAAGCAACAAGAAGAAAAAGCAACAAATTCAAACCATGATTTACTTACATCCTCCATTTTGATGGTAGTTTGCAAACAAAGATATTTAACATAATGCTGGATGAAGAGAGATATCAACAAAGTGAATATGTATCAGCCAGGTCATGAACTTTATATTTTTACTTGCTCAAAGATCATTTATACAAGGAACATACTACTATGTTTGTATGAAAGCATTAACATATCAATCAATAATAGTCATTAATGTACTTTAATACAAGGTCTATCAAGCTAAAAAAAAATGTGTTTTTCCCCTTCATCTTTGTAAATTTGCAATAAGCAAGCTATGTATTTCTTTGGGAAATGGTTTATTGCATGTACATGTATGCATGTTTTGTTTTTCTCCAAAGCAAAACTGCAGAGAGTAGCAAGACACAGAAACCATACTTTAGTCTAGAGTGTGAATATATACATGTCATTTCTTTATTTTCACATTTATTTTGCATTTGATAATTTGGCATCTATAGCGTGTACACATTAATACGGATTCAGAGTTTCTAAGGACAGATCATGGGCTTTTATGAGATTATTTTACTGTCATTCTTACTCTCCTTCTACGTTCATAACACATCCTGAATCAATGCAATTATATTTTTAAACTTTGGAGCCAATATGTTATCGCTAAATGAGTATACAGCCCTAAAGAATTAGATAAATTAATTCAATCATAATAAATTTTCCCTAACGTTTGCAACCCAACCCCCCTCGCAAAATACATTATAAATGATCAAATGAATAACTTTACGGATGCAATGTATTCGAAAGATTTTATTCAAAGCTTCTGATCTCGACACAAGATCTTCTTCACTGAATGTACCATTGATTGCAATAAAAGAATAAACCACATCTATGCTATGTATTAATTTTCGAACACAACACTCTATGAAAGATAGCAACCCATTTATATTTGAATAAAAAATTGGACCAATTTTCAGGTCAAAAGATAAACCTTACATTCCCATACTGATTATAAATTTATCTCACCCCGAAAATTATATTTTAATAACATTAATACTAAAACTTTTTGTATTTACAATTTGGATACATCTCTAGAAAATGAAAAAAATATATGGATGCTGAGGATAAGGCAAAATTGAGACTTTTTATAAAGTGCCACTGAACATGCATAATAATAGTGTATAAAACTGATATTTTGTTGAATATCTCCTCCCCAGGTATTCATAATTTTATTTTACAATAGATGGTAAATCCATGTTGTAGTAATAGTAAAAGTGCACTAATGTCAAGGAATGAAGCATCCCAGCAACAAGACTTGACACTTGCTAACATTTTTCCGAGTATGTTATAATTTACAAACATTATATTTCCGGACAAATTCCAGTACTGATATAGGAAATCTCATAGAGGTATCTTTTCAATCTATAGACTTAACAACCTTAAAGAATACTTCTACCAAATACAGGAATTGCATCAGATATTGAGTTTTGCATTCACGTCTACCCTGCATAGTAAAGCATATAAAGAGCATTGCTGTCATTCAGTCACACCGGACTACCAGGGGCAATTTGATCTCAGTATCTTGTTCAATATGACTGTCCCTTGCAAAACTAATTCTTCTTTCATTTTGCTCTACAACTAGCTATCTTGTTTGATAGGTCCATCTGGAGTTTTCTCTCCATTCAATAGCAACAGCCACTTCTGAAGAGCCAATATGAACACTTGACTATTTCAGAGTGTCATTCATGGACTGCTCGTTCCATCACAATCAGGCCAATCCTAGAAGGATTCTGTGGATCTCAGCTTTTTTCCCCAGCTGTTTTACGTTGATAAATTTCAAACTTGTATTTGACTCCATTTTCTTCTTGCATTTCTCCATTTCTAAAAAAAAAGAACAACAATACTTGCATAAACATTTTGTCAGGAAAAAGGATTGTACATTGCAAAATTCTGAACATATCTATATAAACTTCTATATTTCCTGTAAAAACTAGACCGCACAATACAGCGTTAGGAATCCATATGATTTATAGGCAAATTATCTAAAGTTAAGTATACTCAATATGGTGCGCATATGTACACACCACTCTCCTCAAGACCTTCTTGTACATTATTTATACCTACTTTGAAAGGATATAGTCCTCTTCAAATTTTGGAAAGAATCTATCACACTCAAAACTAGAAAACAGTCTTGTCAAATGTACATGACTGCAAAGATTGGATTTGACTGCTTCCTAGAAATGAAAAAAAAATTGAAAGTTACTATGAAAATAATGTTTTCATCTTCAGTGCAGTGTTTTGTGGAGCTCAGGGTGCGAATTATTACTGGTCCACTGGTCCGGGTCCAGTAAAATCCAGTCCGGACCAGCTGGTCCGGCTGTCCAGTGAAAATTTGGGCTTCATATCTTCTAAATTACTTCAAACATCGAGCATGTTACGGCT
>JAVSBT010499407.1:0-20031 GCA_033118115.1 Pharyngocirrus eroticus
TTCGTGTACACTGTTTATTTATACAAGCATGTTGAATGCTGAATGAAAATACATTTATTAAGGTTATCTAAAAAAAATCTCAGATCCAACGATCTACAAATCAATTTGGTATGGCCTAATGTCAAAATGAGGTTTCTTCTACATGTGTATAGCTCACATAGTTTGAAATTACAGGTGCATTGGCTCATAAGGCAACTTCATCCCTGGATTAATTGAACCTAGAATGATTGCAAAACATAGCCGCCCAAAACAATAACATAAACAGTGGTTCTGAATATAGCAAGCCTCATTCATTTGGGAGGGTCCTTTTTTTTTCTCTCTCATTTTTTTGGCTATGTTATCCTATAATCTTACTGTGTAGACTCACTGTACCATGCACTAATCTGTACACAAGAAATCTGAGAGTTCAAAAAATTGGCTTTAAGATAACAATGAGATGACAAGGGATCCTGGTGAACCTGATCCAAGTTGTAGAATGAAGATCTGCAGATTTTTATCATTTTCTTTGGTTTTAATTCTTTTGAACTGAGTCAGATTCAAAACTTCATATTTTTTCAGTGAGTATCTCTTAATCTCCACAACAGAAGGTACCCATTTCCCCTAGTGACTTTTACTAGAACTAGTAGGCTAGCAATAGCTATGAGCAGAGAGGAATTTTGAGTATGTTCAAATTTATCTAGTTTTGACTCATAAAAACAATCATAGCCCTAAAAGTTCAGGTGGTTATTCTCCTCCCCAACCATAAGAGGTAATACAAAAACATTTGCAAATGTTTTATAATCTTTCAATCTTTGCAATGCAACATTTGGTTGGAGGGAGGGTGTGTGTGTGTGTGTGATCACATCCAGCATCTTTATCAAAGCAACTTCATATTCTAAAAATAGACATATGTGTTTACCTTATCTTGTTGCAATCGTCTTTTTACTAATTTGGAACAGCAAACGTTGACTGCTTCATTCATGTGGCATGTATTATATTCAAGGAAAGAGCGACTGTCTATGATTAAAGTCTGAAATAGAAAAGAGAGAATGCTGTTAAAATCTGAAGGACATGAGATAGGGATTGCACAATTTATTGTACCTTTTCATATTAGTTTTCATATATTCTAGCCCTATTAACATTACAGTTTCTCTTCTACAATGATTTTAAAAACTGCATTGTCAAGGAGAAATGACAATGTACTTTTAGGGCATATTTATTTTGCAAACCAGGCAATGAATTGTGATTATTTGTTTAATCTTATGCACAGTGATATCATATTTCTGTAAAGACCATCATATTTTTAAAAGATACATCAGGTAAAAGAATTGTCTCATAAGTGCATTTTTTGAGATACAACATCATACATTTTGTACCATAAGATTATTCAAATAAACAATTGAATGCATACTTGTATTAACTTTGAAGTTTTCATTATAGTTGGTGGTTTTCTTCAAAGATAGTCATATATATTCTTTGTTTTCGTTTAGATGAGTTTCTGATTGCATGACCCAGAATGCGAATAAAACTTTAAAATATCTATGGCCATTCACATTACTTCGGTTTTGACTAACGGTAAAAAAAATAATAATACAAGTCCTCTATTAGGGAGATGACTCATTCATTCTCAATTATTTGATCATGCGATATAAAAATGGCAATCCCATTCAATTAAGCCCATTAGAAATCTTGTCAGTCAATCCTTCACATGTTGGCATAATGCATCTCCATGACAACGCAGTTAAAAAGCATCATGTTGTGTGGAGGAATTTCACTCCCGATATCTACTCAAGTCTATAATCCATTTTGATTTCAGGGTATTATCTGATGACAAATCTCAAAACAATTTGACACTAGCTCTCAAAGATGGATGCTAGTTGAGATTTATGGCGATTATGGGATGGAAAACTGATTGAATTGTCTGCATACAAGGTTAGCGACCTCATGGGGATGAAAATTGAAACAACCAAAATTTGAATAGAATAATACTGGATTCACTATGTAAATTTTCTAAAATTCTGCCCACTGCATGTACTACTAGGAAGCGCTCTCTGACATGAATATCTTTTATATGTTACCATTAGTAATGGCATGACTTGTTAATTTATAGGGAAAAGCAAGAAGATTTAAATTCTGTTCATGGTGATTATAAAATTATTCGGATAATTTTTTCTGCTTTTTCCCCAATTAGTAATAATTTTAGACAAAGTTTCTTCCCCATTATTTCTATTCATTTCATACAGGAAATTCTAAACAACAAAAAATACCAAAATGTTATTATTGTTTTTCAAAAATAGGAACGTCAGGAAATGGAGACCCCAAGTTAACTCATTAATGCATATATACAATTAATGCTCCTTATTAAAATGAAAATAAATAGTGAACAAGTGGTTGTTGCAGGAAACAGGTCAATGTACCAAACATGTATCTTTACAGGTTATTCATTTATAAATGAATCATTACTATTTAGGTTTCAAAGTAGATTATAGCCGTGGTTGGGTACCTGTTTGTGTACATCATTGCAGAGGTTATTTTCTGCATGTGATTCGTTTCTACTATGCATACCTTGAATTGTGGGAGCTTTGAGGCCAGGGAAAGGTTGGGCGAACTTTATTAACATTTTCCATCGTTTCAGATTGCATTATCATCACTTCACCTTCTTACCTTTTTTAATCCAATCCGTAACATTTCCCCAACTTTTTGAACCGTCACCATGTTCCATGGAGACGAGTCACTTTGCTGCGCCATGGTTATCAACATCTAGAGAGTATGAAGCACAACAGAAGGAGATAAATAGTTAAGAAATGACTATAGCTGTGAGCTGGAGCTTTCCCTGTGTGTGATTCAACGTTTCTTTTCAATTCTTGTAAAGAATTCCCTATAAGTTCTAGGAAGGATTTCTAGGTGTACTGATTGATCTGCTGACACAGTACCCGCTGAATGACTTCCAGGCTCTGCACAGTAGCTTGTACTTTACTTGAAAGCTTTAGAATATGGCATATCATTTGTTTCACAGTTTATTGGCTTTTGACAACAGTGGTGAAGTAATTGCTGTTGTGAGTTGGTTTACTAATTATGCATCTTTCTTTCCAATATGTTTTCATGGTATTTCCTCTTCTCTTACTCTGATCCTTAGGTTTATGTTGCTTTACTTATTTATTTTCTTTAACACACATTAATCCGCATCTGGAATATCATATCATTGTGATTCCTATATATCCTATCACCTTTCTTGAGTTTCTTGTGATAAGTTCTGAAAATAGAAATGCAAATCAAAATGAAAAAATATATACTTACAAAAATATTACCAAATGTAATAGAAATCATTTTAACAAATAAACAAAAATACTAGAATTAACATTATCAATGCAATAAAATCTAGAATGACCGGGAATGACCATGATAATTTTTTGTTTACCCCTAAGGGACAGGAAGTGTGTGAAATATCTATAATATAATATTTCTACCATAGCCTAACTAGTTGTTTCAGACATGTCTTTTCTACAACAAACTAATTAACACACTTTGGAAAAGTCCTCTTTAGGGGCTTTCCTTCCCAAATCCAAACGAAAATAATTATACTACAATTGAATGTGAATCTTGGATTGTTTTATGGTAATGCAGCACACCAAATGACTACAGAATCAAATCTGGACATCTCAAACACACACGAAGCTGTTAATAATACAACGTAATAATGAATCTACCTAGTAGTAATCATTATTCTTCCTAGTTTGACTAACTACCCCATTGGGGTTTGTTTAATTACATGCAAGACCTATCCTGCAGCATTTCCACAACATTCAAATCACAAATGAATGCATTAATTTGTACAATTGGACACATTCTAATTGGAATAGCGTTCACAAATTTGCAGGAGAATGGTAGTCTCTGACCATGTCCAAAATCTCTCCAGTCAAGAAACAATGAATGTTTATTTTTTGTTGTGTGGAATCAAATGGTTCTTTTGAATGTTTATAGGCATCAGAAGGGCATGCATGCAGGAGAATCTCAAAGAGTGAATTATATCATCAAATAGCAATTTTCTCAATAATTGAATCAGCTTGGACAGTCTGTACCAGTATAACATAGTTAAAGATGTTGGTTTCCACCATACCAGCATACAAATCAAGATGTACCAACATACATGTACATGTAGGAATCTGTTTGTTTATACTATGATTCTATCTAAAGTTGGAGAATGTTATGATATTTACAAAGCTTGAAAGAAAGACACCAGATTAAATCATGATTGAAAAATAACCCTTTTAGTTTGGACAAAAAAGAATTGGTTATTAGTGTCTGTTACTGATTCAATCATAATATGAATTCTACTGTTCAACTTTGTGTAGCGGCGAAAATAACAAAGTTTTAGGAAAAACACTCACTGTTAACTTACTTTTTTCAAAGTAAGAAGAATATTCCATTATTGTTTTAGTATTCAAAGATGGTCTGACACAAAAAAGAATCCAAATTTCAGATCTGTTCTCTAACTGTTAAAATTCACTGTTGACTAAAGGCGAAGCTGTATCCCACATATTATATACAACAACTACTCATAAAATTTCCAAATAAATAAAAATCATGACAGTTCAAGATCCTGTGGCCAATTATAAATCACACATTCCCCATACAAGTGACTCCATCCATAACTACTCATACACATTGCATTAAATAGGAAGAAACACAAAAATGAAAGAGACTGTGGGCTAGGGTACAATTTCTTTGTTGTTGTTATCAACATCTCACTTCGTTTTCATAAACCCCCAAAGCTTTAGTCACAAAGGGGTTTAGGTAAAATACCGTACATTTATAGATAGTATTTATAACCCATTTTCCAATTACAACTGATGATCATGCAGACACCAATGTTAAAATTAGCCAAGCTTAAAAGCCTTTGGATATGAAAACTTCATGTATGAGTAATATCCTATCACCCCTACCTACAACTTATAATGTTTTGTTAAAGAAAACAATATTTATATTTTCTTCAAAGATAAAGTAACCAGGAAGTAAAGCAATAATTTTTTTTAAAAATATTTTAATATTGAATTGAACTGCAAGAAAATTATATTGATATGAATAATACCTAGCCAACTTTGATGTTGAAAGCATTTTGCTATTCAAACTTCAATAAATGTATTCCAAATATAATTCTGTACAAACTGATGTATGATTTAAATCCCTTGTACCTTGTTTTATCTAATTCATCCTATATGGTTTTACTGCATCTTTCAAAGCATAAAATAGATGTTTTAAATCTTAAAATATGCTGTAGTGTTTAACTTATTTGCTGAAATTAAATGAATGATACACATACATACATCTGTGAAATATATGGTCCATAAATTATGAATAGTATTCACAATCAATTCATTCATTTTAAGCTATCTTTATATATGAGAAAGCATAGATTAAATTTTGGTAAAATCATATATTGAAAGTATGTGTCATGTTAGAACCATTAGTCACATTCATTCACCATTGTTCATGATTTAGACTTGATTATCTAAAATTAAAATACTAGACTAAGCCATTGTGAGCATAGCATGATTATTAGATAGTTTAATACTAGATATGCTTTTGCATTACACATGCATAATGATGTATTTTTCAGAATGCATGACTCATAATAACTAGTATAGTCTCAATCCTTCCATATGTCTAGCTGTTGTGAAATGCTGTTTCCATATTTACACATTTTAATGATTGCCCTGGGTCAATATATTTCTATGCCTTGTGAAATGCATGTTGTATAGTGCATAATTCATAGAGCATGTATTAATAGGTATTACTAGTTGCTGTATCAGTCTATGGCTTTCTTAAAAGTTTGCAAAAATAACTTTCATCACACAGGAAAACGGGAAACAAATATTCGGACAATTAAATTTGGTTGAAAATAATTCTTTCATGTTAAAATGTTTTAATATTAGTACATGACTTGATAACAAGACTATTTCATTTATTTTTTTCTCTTGATAGTACAGCTTTGATTTGTAATAATTTTGAAAAGCATTTAACTTTTTCTATTGAGCTTGAATTAAAAAAATCCCAACTATGCACCCTTTAAAATCTGAGTTTCTACTAAATCCGTGCTCCCCTGTAAACATTCTTTCTTGTACACAAGTTCCAGGAGAGCCTCACAGAAGGGATGAGTCACTAAGTGCATTCTAAAGTTCAATCTCTTCCAAGGGAATGTAAGGGTCCCAGGAATGGAGAACACTCGGCATTCCTAGATGGGATGATGTCATGCATCTGTTGGGAAACTTTCTAGCTCTCAAAAATGACAAATATGATATAAAATTCAATATAATTAGCAAACTAAAAATGTGACTATCAACTGGAAGATCATTCAATGACAATCATGTATATAATATGCCCCAATATTTAGGAATTATAAACACTAGTTTAATACATGTAGAACAAAATAAGCTGATATTTGTTGTAGAAAATGATGTAGTAACCTGAGCCATATTTCAAAAATAACTATCTATCAATACAAGTCCTATTGAAGAATATCACAACCTTGACCTTTTATATCATGATAGTTATGTGCATGGAGTTTTTTTTGTTTTGTATTTCCTTTTCTTTTTCCATGGCAGATATTAGCTGGTTTGTAGTCTAACTCAATGAAGGAGAAAAAAAGGTTAGTTATATCAATTATATATGTTGCATATTCGCGGCAGAACAATCATATATAGTATATAACTGTACTTTCGCTTATATATCAATTTCATCTTCACAAATTTCTGAATCTAACCTACTTTCAGACTGTTAAATCTGCACAAAAATTCCTTCCTCACATTTAACATTCACAAAAATATCAAGGGGTCAAAACAAATCGGTGCGGAGGGGGGAGGTTGTAAAATATCAAAGGTTGGTCAGAAGTATTCACAGTGTTAAACTTCTATAAATATCAATTGAAAGTTAATCCAAAGCAATACAAATTTCTACTGATATCAAAATCTCTTGTTACTACTCTATGTGGGTATCACTTACTTAGCTTATCAAATTCCAACCTACTCTGAATACTGTAAAGTTACTTCGTCATAGAAAGAACTTTATTCCAAACACAATACCATTATATTTTCAGTTTAATACTCTACCTTTTTATTTTGGTTTTAATTACCTGTATCCTTAAATGATCTCCATAACATGTATATAAAGGCATAAATATTCCATTATCTCTATAATGTAATCTACTTACCTTTATCTCATGTTTTCATATTTTTGTTTGTTTGGATAATTTTTGTTTCTTCCCTTTAATTTTATCATTTGTTTCAAGACTGAAGTTTGTTTGTTTCTTTAGTCTATTCCAATGAAGGTTTCAAGTGCCCAGACCATAGGAGGTTTCTCCAAACCTGTACCTATAGAACTGAATGCTGGTTATGACTCAGTTCAAAGTATCTGTGGAATCCCCTGGAAAGAAAAACCACAACAATGAAATGATCAGCTGGTACTGCCACCACTTGCATGATATCTAGACTATGGCTGACCTACATTCAAGGATTTCTGATCAGTAGAAATCCCATTTTCATTTGCAATAAAAAGTAGAAGCAATTTTCATTCAGTTCACTATTCATTTCAGCAACTTCAGACGACTGGTTATACCGGTAATGTCTATTTGGGTATTTTTTCGTTTCTGTGCAATTTTCATTCCACAAGTAGCAACCAACATAGCTGACATTTAGCAAAAACTATCAATATGATAAACAAGTTTCAATTCCTAAATCAATCATCACGGAATGCAGTTTACAGCAAAATGAAATAAAAATGTCTAAAATGTACAGACAGAAAAGTTGGGGGGGGGGGGGTGGGGTTTAAGTTGACAAAGCTTCAAAGAGAAGAGGCAAAACCTTCTTTGTAACTAAATTTTATGTAAAGTAAAAAAATGTTAAATTATTGATAATTTACACCACATTTAATATTTTTATTTATTTATTGTTCATCACACAGACATAGTAACATGTAGAAAATTTGAAGAAAAAAAACCAATGTCACAACCCCAGTCAACATAGCCATATTGTGCATAATATTGTATGCTTGATTTCTAGCCTTTTTTTACAGAATGTGTTTATGATTTATTTGCACTGCATCACTCTGTTCACAAGTACAATCAAAATGCACCAATATTGCATTGTTGGATGACAATTATCTAAATTTCATACACAAAAAAAAGAGAATCTAGTATAAACTTTAAAGTTCTGTTGAAATCCTGAATTTGCTTACTCCTTACATAAGACATATGACAACAATAATTTCCATATCCACAAATGGCAATATTTCAATATCTTATCCCAGAGTTTGTAACAGAAAAGAAGACTCGGTGAAACTCTCTACATATAAAACTAAGAGGAACCAGTTACGACCAGGACTTTCCAATGCAGTACCACTGTCAGAGGTCTTTATTTTGTATATTATGGATAAAAGGTCCAAGGGAAATTTCATAGACTGGTATACATTAACAAACTCCTAGTATTTATGAAAAAAGATGATATGTGCAAAATAACATTATTCTGTATTGTGCTATCATCAATTTGCAGGCTAGAAAATGATGTTCAAAACAAAAGTTGCCATAATAATACTCATTATGCCATGGTCATAGAAATACATAACTTTGAAAATATATTACAAAAGTAAAAACTGCTTCAACTAAATAGAGAAATGGGAAAAATGCATGTGTAATAATTAAGTTATAGGTAGAAGCTGGGAATTTAAGTGAATACAGATTTACATATATGTATACACCCTAACATGTCATATGGATGTACATACATGTATAAGTATTAGGATATGCCAGATGTGCAGGAATCCATGTTGGTGTGCTACGATACGAAAGAACCTTCAGCTTGTCAACGTAAAAACACTTGCAATGTGTAATTAATTTTGAAAAATGATAAACGAAATAGATCGGTAGTTCAAAGACAATAAGTTCAATATGCAATAACCTTGTAAAAATGATATAACAGTTACCTGGTAGCGAAAAGTTGTAGATGTGTAGCCTATGCTAACAGCTGAGTTGAGAGGTGAACGAGGCATTATTTTAGCTAGAGATCGTTCTGTTTACTGAATGTCGAAATATGACGTAGTAAAAAAAGTGGGAGAATAGACTGTCAGAATCATTCTTTACATGACATAGCGAACTTTCGTGACCCAGTTTGTGGTTAAAAAAATGCCGAAATATTTGAAGTAAAGAAACTTACCAAAATAGCCATATGATGTCATCTGCTAAATAGAGTTGAGTGACATCATATCTAACCAATCAAAAGTGTCCTCCTACAGGAAATGCACCAAAACCAATGATGTTTCTGCAACGAGAATGTTGATAAACATTAAATACACAACTTCATGTGTATTCGAAATATAAATAATAAAATCTATTTTAAAGTTAGAGACTCAAAGATAATTGAAAAATATTAGAAATAAAAATTCCAAATAATCAAATGAACTGCAATCAGGTTTATGCTGTTAAAGTACATTGTAATCGGCATGAGAATTTTTCCATAATTATTCTAATTTTCCGTATGATGTTATGACAAGTATGTATTGTAGATATTGCGCGGGTTATCCAAAAAAGAGGTAGCACAAATAACTACAGAAAAGGATAATAGCCTTATACGTTTAACATAATATTGAAGCGACATAAGGCTTAAATGATATGTAACGGTTTTTACTAAAACGAAGAAATATTACCTCATGAATACACTTCGGGACTCTTGATAATCCGATTTAGATGCTGCTTCTCTTTTATGTGAAAACGAGTCACGAGGGAATCCCTTATGTGTCCAACTATGGATGTGCTGTCGAGTATATTTCCTCTTGAATTGAAATGGTTTCAAACAAAAAAATGCGATGGATACCTATTGAAAGCGAAAAACATTCTATTTCTTAAAAACAACCAAAACAAGTAAGAGTGTCATCGAATTTGAATCATATTTTCATGATTTTTTTCTTTGTGGAATCCCATATCTGAGTGAAGGGAATTCCTTTTCTATAAATAGACCCAGTTTATCCTGACCAATGGTAATGTGTGGGAATCCCATTTTTTAACAACAACATTCATGCAATGTACTTCTATGTAACCATCCCAATTATACTTATGGCTACATATGCATTTATCAACATGCAGGCCTTTTCTCCATCTTTTTATTTAACTTGTCACTTTTTTGTCTTGTAGGTGTGACAGAAATTTGTTGTTTCAATCTGCTGTTAGCTCAGCCTCTGAAGGGTCCTCTGTTTCATTCATCACAAGTGTTCCATTTAGGAAAATGCCCATATGTGTTCATGGTATGGCAAGACCAGAGCCAGGAGTCATGAATAGACTAAAGTTTTTGTGAGTAAATAAGATAGAGCTCTTTTATAGAAATTGCTCTATACATTATTCAAAATTGTATTAAAACTGATGAAGATCGGATAGAATTTATAATACATTATATAGACCTTAGCCTTAGGCTTTGTAGAAAGAAGGGTCATATAATCAGGTTGATGCATGTACTTGCCAACAAGGAAAAAAAATCAAACCCTGGACGGTTGAATATTTTTAAAGACACAGGGTACTTTGAAGTGCCCAAGAATGATGAATAATTTCTACAATTTTTTCCTTAACAAAATAGATACATGCAAAGTGGGGAGGAAGTTTTGAACTATTTGTCAACAATTCACCAATTACCTGTATTGCCAGAATTGATCGTAATTGAAGACTTGCATACCTATGCCAATTCTATACAGGTACTGAAGTGAATGACATTAAAACTCCATTATTTTCTTTCTGAAAAAAATATCAATTGTTTATTAATAGAACAGTGAATGGTAAATACAAAATTTAAAAATGTCCTCTGAACTGAGTATAAAAAACTAAATATACTGATGTCATATATGTAGGTGTAAATTCATTCATTTCAAAATTGCAAATAGATACCCAATTTGAATATATTTTTAGATTTAATCATTAAAAAGTCTAATGATTGTGTATTTTTAGGCTTTTTGTTTTAAATTTCCATTGATCTACTTCTTCTTCTTCCTTTTACTGGTACGCGCTCAGAAATGAGCATTTTGACCAATTACATATTTCCTGGCAGGACACACCCAATTTTTGCTTTCCCATCCTCCCAGGGGAGTGTACCTGTAGCGCAATGATTGCAGCTTAAGCCTATCACAAATTATCATTTTTCGTCCCAAATGCCAGTACCCATTTCTAGACCTGGGTGAAGTGGTTATATCTGGTAAATGTCTAGATGTCATTAGAATTTAGATTAAAGGTTTTGCCAGAGTTTCTTACATAACTCGATCTATAAATTCTATATTTTCTGGTTTTAGATGGATGGACCAGAAAAAGCCATTGCTAAAATCTGTGCAATGCTGATAGATGCACACCACTTCATTCTTAAACACAGGTAAGGTCCAGGAGAGAAACATTGGCTCTGTGTCAGTTTACATTGTTTTCTCTTGATTCATGTGATGAATTCAAAAATATTTATCATTATAAACTTGACCTGTTTGGATATATGTTGTGGGACAATGTCAAACTGATAAAAGCAAAACTAAGTTGGAATATTGAACAATTAATTACTGTTAAATAAATTATATGATATTTATTTTAATAAACTCAAACTTATATTTAAATCTAGGGGGCCAAGCTAGATACTGATCAAAACTATCTATCATTGGTGCATTTCATTAGTTTCTAACATTGCACGTTGAATAAGTCCTTCCATATGTCTCTTTTCTTGGCTGTTCTTTTTGCCGTATAAATGTTAAGTTTTAACAATTGTAAATCACTTTTACACTGCTGGAGCCATGTTGTTTTTGGCCTGCCCACTGGACGCTTCACAGGTACCATTGCCTCTGTAAGAGCTTTATTCACTGGTACATTTTCATTAAGACGAAGTATGTGTCCAGTAAATCTTAGGCGTCGTTCTATGATGGTATTACTGAGAGGCTTTTCTTTTGTCATTCTGTAGATATCTTTGTATCAAAACTATGAATTGAAATTAGCAAATGAGGTTCAATCTTAAAATCTCAACATTTTTCAGTACATATCTTGGATGCCTTAACATTGATAACAATCCAGTCTATACTCATTACTATTATAAATAAACATTTTTTTAGTTTCATGCTAGTTTATTTTACTTCTTTCAATTCCAGTGGTAAGAAAACAACTCCCATTCTGATGGCCTCAACATCACTTGATGCAGCACACACTCACCTGAATATTTACCAGACATTTTTTAAAACAGCTTTTCTTATTTCACCACCAGGTATGTTTACATGATTAATTTTCTTTTGTTTCAGCAAGGCAATGTCTGTTATATAATGCTAATAGTTCACCATAGATTCCCAATAAAATTAGCAAATTTATTGGCTAGTTTAACAATTTCTCATCTCCCAATCTTCAATGTATCATACAAGTTTTACAAAGTCTTTGTTTTTCAGGAAAAATGGTTAATTTTTGTTTTTTAATTTTTCTGTTTTTAGAAACCCATGGCAAAGTAAAAAAATACCAACTAAAAGAAGTCAAGAAAAATAAGGATCTAGGAAACATTGATCAATTATGTATATATTTCTATGAACAAGATGTAATTTTTCTAGATAAGGTCTCAAAAATATCAGAAAATAATGTGTGATCCTAACAAGGATCAGAAGTTGTTTCTGTTCTTTTAGTTTTAGGGAGCCCATTCAGTGGGAATGGTCCAGAATTTCTTTTATAAAGACAAGGACGCAAATCCTTTAGTTTTTAAATTATTCATATCTCCTCTAATGTGAATTGAATTTTACTTGTACATAATTATGAATAAAATGAACTAAACAAAAAAGTTCAATTTTCTTTGTCATTTTATTCATGATCAAATTAGCCGACCATTTACACATACAGAAATGCATCCCTTGTAAAGACTCTCCTGGATACAATGTTTCCTGTTTGTTCTTTATTCATATAAATGTAAATAATTATAATGTCATTTAGAACTATAAAAATGGAAGGTTTCTACAAAAAAATGTAAACATTTTTGATTTAGTAGTCAAATCTTTTTTTGATGTTGTTGTAAAACCAATATCTTACAAAAAAATAGACATCTACAAACATATACCACATTCATCATCAAACCAGTGAACTGATATGAATATTCTAACCTAAAAAAGAGAAAAGCACGTACATGCATGTACATGATCATTTTAAGGCTAATGCAATTAAAGATTCATCCCTTGAGAAAAATTGAAACCTCCAAGCCTTGTTTAAATATTAGCACGAAGTTAAGCCTTTAATATTTCACTCCTTACTTAAGACTTTTCATCAAAAAGTGAAAACAGAGATACTACAAGTAATCTGTCTACATGATTTATGGTTTATTGCAAAACTGGAATTGATGGTCCATGTACATAAATAAACCCAAGCAAATAAATGATATGAGTAATAGCTAGTTCATTTTCAGAAAGATTAGAGGACTTTTACATCTGAAGTAATTTCTTGGTTTTGTCAATACTTTTCAGGCTCCCATTGTATTCATGTAGAGTTCATTCTTTCTTTTCTTCTTTCTTTTCCTCTGTAATTTCTGTAACAATGGCGCCACCACCTGGTTTATTATTGCGATAAATCCACCATGTAAGGGCTGAGGCAAAAGATAACCATCCAATGTATGGGAACATCAAATAACTTGCAGTTTTGTTGATTGGGTAGAAAACAGTTGCACACCCTATTACTGCAGCAGTGGTTGCTGTTATTTCCAAACCAGCCTAATATAAAATTTAAAGAAATAGCAAAGCATTTAAACTTTATTTTTAGAATCTTAAAAAATGGAATTTTGTCCAAAAAGAAAAAAATATTAGCTACATGTACTGTTATTAGTTGGAAAATACAGACTGAAATATTTGAAATATATTCAGAACTAACATAACAACAAAGTTTTGACAGTAATTTTACTTTTAACATTCATAAGAAAAGAGAATGTTTAAGACATCTATGACAAAACACAATTTCATTACAGGTCATACATGATTTGAATGTACGAAATATATGAATCAAACCCATAGAAAACCCCAATGCCAACATATGAGTTATATAAAAAGTTGTCAACATTTCAAGATAATTAATCAAAGAAAAAATCAACATGACGTTTCCTTATTGAATTGTTTAGAGAGGATTACTTACCAGTCCAAGTTTGTGTGCACCAAAGAAGATTGGTGTCCAGGCCCAATTAAGTGCTAGCTGTGTACCATATAGAGCCAATGGCATTGCAGCATCACCTTTGAAACCACCTCCATCACGCCAAATTAAGTAGGAAGCATATCCCATACCTAGTGAGCCAATGATTAAAGAAAGACCATGAACTTTTTACATGGATATGAATTCTAGTGTAATTTTTCACTATCATATTTCATTTTTCAAAGATAAAAATCCTAAATATTAATTATAATGGCAGCAATATCAACAAATATACATGTGAGTTTAGAAATTGATAATAACTGAAATACAACATTCCATTCTTTCCACCCTGTGTTTATGCTAAGAGGTATATTTGGCATAGTCTTATATCATAAAATACAAAATTCTCATTTCATATATACAGAGTTTGTTACTTCAACCAAAATCAAGTACAGCTGTACTCAATAATGTCATAGAAAATCCACAATTAGCTTGGCAGCCCATTCAGTTTTTTATTGCTAAAAAGAAAGTGTTTCATACCAGTGTATAAACAGGTCCACACAGGTCCAAAGACAACATTTGGGGGCCTCCAAGTTGGTTTGACAACATCCTAGAAAAAATAAGAGATAAATTATGTGAAAAGTAGAATCTCAATTTCAATCAAATACAATATCAAATAGGAATTTGAAGGAACAGTTATAGATATAAGGCCATTCCAAATTGATTTGTATAAAAAAATGGGTCAGTCAGTCGACTTATTTTATCTTTTCTTTTCATCCCCAGTATCTTATGTAGAAAGGACAGAAATAAGCCAAGCACTCCATTTTTCAAGGAGCATACACGAATAATGTGTATTGTTCAAATAAGGTCTTTGTTTCTGACTGAAAATGTATATTAACAAGCCTAAAGTTTTGTTGCCTAAATGTGACAAGAAAGCTATTTAAATAAAAATGATTTCTCATTTAATTTTGTTATTTGAAAAGATTGATGTTTTGATTTCTTCAAGGCAACTTTTAGTTCTTTTATCAGACTATAAAATACTCAGTTGAATTTGAAAAAAGGTTATATTTCAATGTTACACTCAAAATAAGAAAGTCATAGTATACTGTTAAGGAAACTGAAAACTAATAGAAAAATAACTAGAACTTTAGAAGGGAAAGGTAAAGAAAATGTGCACACAAACATTTATAACAGCCAATTTCATCTTATTGTTAGATACACTTAAAACGATTCAAAAGCAACCAACTTATTTTCACCATCAACATAATTATTCATGGTCTGTAAAAATGGTCAAGGCAGCATACTAAGATGTTATGTTTGATTTCAAGTCAAAATGGCAGCTTTTCTCACTCATTTGATAACCTTTGGGCACATACCATTAAAAAAGAAAGAGTTCTCATGAGAATGTTTTATAATATACAAAAGAAAAATCCATTAAACAAACTTGATGACTTTTCTGTACTATATCTTTTCCTACCTTATCATACCAATTTTTTATGTTATTCTTTGTAATTAAACCTCCTGCAATTCCTCCTATGTGAGGTGCCACAATGAAAGCTGCTGGTGTGAGATATTCCATTGTTTTACTACAAACAAACAAAACAATAAATATCCTAAGCAACACTGCATTCTTTCAAATGAATCTGCACCACTGAGAAAACTTTCCCTTGAATCAGTTCAAGATTAAGGGCCCATGGACAAATGTTATAAAGGAAAAAACATATGGTACAGGATTATCCAAACAATAAAATTTTGCTTTCTACCACCAACTTAGTGTTTGTCTATTTGCATGTATTTTCCTTAAGTAGTTCGAACAAATAAGCTGTAATTTAGATAATGCCAATGAAAAGCACATAAGCTGCCACTGGTTCAGTTATTTTTCTAACATAATGCATATACATGCAATTGGACATACACGTAGGATCACAAAGGGAAATTGGATAACAAAAATATCATCTCAGGGTTATAAAGTGATAAAATCATTGACTACTAGGTATAATTAAAATTCCAGGCGTATCAGATAAGTCACAACACTAAATAGTCAAAAACTAAAAATATGAAACAAAATGAAAAAAACATATTAGTATGATAAGAAGAGAACATTCACATCAAGAAAACATTCACATCAAGAGAACATTCACATCAAATATTTATCACATGCAGTAAATCAACTCTGTGGGTCACAATCCTGTCTTGTATCTCCATGATATGATACAACTAACCTCATACCATCCTGTCTCTTTGTCACTTGTTTTAGCCTTCATATGTAAGATATATGCACTCAAAAAGCCACCAACAGCAGGCGTAGCTGTCATTGTAATTGCAGGAAGATGTTGACACGCCATCTGGTTATAGCAGAAGTATGGAATTGTTCATGACCTTACAACATATACAAGCATTCATATTTCTTATACACTTCATTTTAAATAATGTAATACTGCATAGCTAGAGAAATTCAACCAACCAAACCCGGCCTACACTTGTGCCAAAAATTTAATGGAATTAGTAAGGTTTTTTGGTAGGCTATGTCAAAAGTAATTCTATCGCAAAATTGTATTTAAAGAATTATCAACCAGCTTAAAAGTTATAAACGAGAACCAGGCATTCCTAATAAACTGTGAATCTTTGCGAGTTATGGAAAAGGTATGGAAAAGGTAGTCAACTCATAAAAACAGTCAATTGTCACAAAAAAAGGACAACTGAAACCAATTTTCCTATGTTAACTTCCCATAGAAATGTCTAAAATGTTTTTTTTTTAAATATTTCCATACAAGCAAAATGTTATCTAGTTGTGGAGATAATCTTTCTTACAATTTATAACTGAAATCTTTAATGGATATTTTTTACACCTTTAGGCTTTAGTATTTAAAAAAACGCCATGTTTCTATTATTTGAATCCTTGTATCCATTGCTAAACTATGACTTATCAGAAGAAAATAATTAATGAAAGAACTTGTTTTATCATAAGTATCACTTCAAAATACATCACAATTAATAAACTTGAAATCCAAACCATATGTGGACCTTACATGTTGCAGTACTATTAAAGTGGGAACAGCATTTATTTTCATTAAATAGTTGGAACATGGAGCCAAAGCAAAGGTCAAAGAGGTGACATTATAAGAGAGAGAATTATGGTTTTTTATATCTTGTTTCAATATTATACATGTATACTGGTTAGTTGCAAAAGCGCTGACATAAGCAATTTTTTTTGAGAAATATATTCGACTTACGAGATGACAATTCATTAAAATGTGCCAGCTGATAAGAAAAAATAATGTTGTATTCACCTCTGCAGTGTTAAAGATCGTAACTTAACGTTGAGTTCGCAAAAATCAACCTATTTAAGACCAAAGCTAAAGTTACAAAACCGCTCTGTGGTCTATGTCTAAGTGTAAAATGTTGTTCTCTTCGACGAAAATGTTCAAATATGTTGTTTGGACTATTAAGAAATGTTTTCAAGTGTTTATGGAAGTCTACGATTTATAACATTTGTAAACATGCGACATTTACAGCTTCTAAGTTCTAGTCTAACAAAGATTGTAAAGTTGGGAAATATCTGATATATATATATATATATCCCACTCCAGGACCCAAAACTCCTTGTCATCATTGTTTTCTGATAACGTTCCTATAAATCTATTTTTTTATATCCATGGAAAAATAAAAATTACTGAGCGTCTCTTTACCTTATTTGAAGTCTGCAGTGAAATTTAGAAACCTGGATCAAACATGGAACAAGTTTGTAAACTGGCAAGCGGGAGTATCGAGGAGAGTTCTTTTACATTGGTTGAGTATATAAAGTTCTAGGGGTTTTCTTTGACATACAATGATACATGTATATCATAATTATGACCAATAAATTCATCATCACATGTCAATGGCCTACAATGTACTTTGGACTATAGTTACGTAAGAACTTAAACATGTAAAATGAGAAGAATAATGTTCACTAGATCATTGAAACATGTAAATAATTATTTTTTTAGTTAACAATCGGATGTATTCGATCTCGGTTTACAAAATCATGGTAATGAACCATGGTGCATGATAAAATTCATGTGTCTCCCCATCAATGCCAATCAATCATTCGCAGAACGATGCCACTGTTCTATAGAATTTATGCTTTTACATGAAAATTAGGAGAAATTCTATGCCCTTCTCAAAGTTGTTATGTATCATAAGCATAGACATATGTAAACTGCACCAAACACCTTACCTTTTTCTTTTGCACAGGCTTTGTGTTTTATCAACGAAGACTTCACACTAGTTTGACAGACGTGGCCTTGACCTAACCTTCAACCTTCAAATGCCGAACAATTTCTTCTGTGACCAAATTAATTCATACATTTGTTTCTACCTGCACCAATAAGAGTTTTACTGAATTCAAAAGTAACGAAGAATTATAATCCAATATATAGTTTATTTCAATGACTTTTTTGAAATCCTGGATAACCATAACATAAATTGTTCAGCAGCAAATGCAAGATGGCATCCCCAGCTCAGGCAACTCTCAAGAAAGAGAAGAAAGAGGAGTCTCTCCTCGATAAGATCGGGACTTTGGCAAGGAAAAAGAAACCTAAGGAAGGTATGCTGTTACAGGAATATTTTTTTCGAATCAAATTATAATTATATGAAGAGAAACAGAGTAAAACTTGTCTTTTTGCAAAAGTATTTCAGGAATGCAACTTCAAGTTCTGACATTTTTATTCCTCTCTGACAGAGACTCTGTGTTTACATAGACTAATCGGTCATCCACTTACAGCCTAATATGGCACTAGTCCAGTATAGCTGTAAAAATTAGTTATGCGGTTTCAAAAATATATTGTTTTAGCAACGAGAAAAGATCATAATTTGTAATTGTGCACTGCATGTTTTTCACTTTCTCTTTTTAGCTCAGGAAATAGAAGCAGAAGGAAGACATGCTATTGAATCACCAACTAGTCCCAATATCCCAGATTTGGGTCCAGAAGGCTATCAGCTGGGTACTACAATATATTTCATTAACATATTGAATTAATTTTTGCTTTCCAATTTACTCTCATTCTTATTTTCATGGATTTTCACTTTCAGGTAAATTTGAAATAAAAGCTGTTTTATCGTGTACTTTCTATTCTACATTTAGTTCTCTCAATTTAGATGGAATAATTGAAAACGTTAACCTTTTTCTTGATTTCTTATTTAATCTTGTAGATGAAATGGAAGAGAGATCCATGCTTGACCCTACCTCAAGAGAAGATCCAAAACTAAGGGAACTAATGAGGGTAAATAGGAACAAAAACAAATCTTTTAAAAAAAATGTTGTAATTTCCTTCCTCAAAATGTTTTTTGCTGAGTGTATTTAAAACTGAATGATGGCTAGCTGTCATTTATCAGGGCCTAAACAAAAGATGAATTGAAAAACCATGGCTCATACTGATTTTAAAGACAATTACTACAGAAAAACTCTTTTGACAGTTAACGGTTCATGATGATGGAATTGAAAATACATGTTTTTTTGCCGTTGAAAAATAATTAATTACATAGTCATATTTATTTTCGTGTACATTGAATTGATCCATTCTTGTGTTCAATCATTTTCCTCTTCAATTCCAGATTTTACTAGATTGGATCAATGATGTATTAGCTGATAGCAGGATTATTGTAAAAGATTTGGAAGAAGACCTTTTTGATGGACAGATTTTGCAGAAATTAACAGGTACATTCCTTTTAATTATATTTCGGATAAACTGAAAAGTAAGAAAGTGCAAATTCACTTTGTCTGTGACTCATATTTATTTTACAATGTGATTTTGAAATTATGAATACTTTAATATTATATTGTCTGTTGGCAGTTTGAAGGCATCATGGTGTGTCCTTGAGCAAGACACTTTACTCTGTATAGCTTAAGTGTTCCCTACTGTAAAATGAGGTAT